>PNEQ01102154.1:0-16768 GCA_003012365.1 Medauroidea extradentata | reverse complement strand
TCGTATTTGAACAGCCCGGAATATCTGTCAATAACTTCAAGATACCCTTGTTGATTCTGTGACATGAATTACAGTACATGTTGACATGGTAGGGCAGGTGGTATGAGAAGGAAAACATGTATTATATAGGACTGTTTGGTTTATTTTATACTAAGGGTGTTAGAAGTGCGGGCGCGAGTTCAGGTGTATTAATACGTCTATCAGTCAACTAAGAATATGACGAGATGATTACGACGAACATGTTAAAAGTTGAGAAGCTAAAGCATCTGCGGTTGTACATGTTACAGATATTTATGATAAAAATCTAATTGTACTGAAGTGGTTGGCTTTCTGAGGTAGTCTGAAGTCATATATTGACACAAATTCAGCAAGGACTTACGTACATTTCATCATAGTATGAAAGAAAATTCTGTTCGATAACCTTGAGAAGAGTTGGAAAGTTACTGAGTTAAGAAATAAAATGTTAGGTTGGAGTGCTATTACACTAAACCGGTACCGTATTAAGACACATACTGTAGGAAAGCGAACAGGATGATGCACGTACCACTGTATGATATTTATTAAATTGTATGAATGAGAGATGTTTGTGTCAGGTTATATGCGACGTAACTTACCTATGACCACAACTCACTTCGGAAATAAAAATAGAACAAGATACGTTTGAGATTTCTTGTAACTAGTGGAACTGGTAGCAGTGAAGCAGAATTTTATCTACATCAGTGAGTAAGTTATGATGTGATGTGAGCTAGTGTTGAACAACTTCGACTAGCACTGCGGTAGCTTTACCTCTGTTGGCGATATCTTCGCCGGTGATAACTACCACTACCGACATGACAGTGACGATGACGGCGCATGGGACTTCCTTGTCAAAATGGCAATATATGTGACTGTGTTAACGAAGCCTGAATGATGCGTCTCTCTAACGAGGCCTTAGTTTGCATTGTGACGACATGAAGTTGATGAGTGCAATAAACAAAGGTTCTTTTGTTGCTTAATCAGGCAAAATATGGACATGACTGTGATTATTTTAAAATGAAGACTGAATATTTTTTCAAGGCACGAGGTGTTTGTTTTACAATAGTTCATTATAGATTGAATGTACATAAATTTTTATAATTATGGAAACATGGTATTTTGTTAACTTGTGAGTTTGACGTGAATAAATAGTACGTTTTTAATTAATTTTTTCGTGTAAAAAGTAAAGATAGAATAAATAATAGTAATATATGAAACTGAAGCAGCTTATCTGGTATTGAACCAGGCAAGTGATATGAGATTGTATGATAGTATTTGCATGACTGAGAGATGTCGTGTATATGTAACTGTTCGCTGAGCAGGGAGAAAGTCATATCTCTGTATGTGTACTGTAGAAGAGTGTGATGATCTGTTCGGACAGGCTCTGACAGGTCGTTGGAGAGTGAGGGTAGAGTTTTAGGGAGGGCATTTGTTGACATGTAGTGTTGGTCGGTCCGGTGGTGTAGGGGTAGTGTGATTAGCTTAAGTAGTATGAATATGAAATTATATGTCAGTTTCTTCGATGTAGTTGTGTACGCCCTGTTTGAAAGTACTCGATGAGTCTTACGTATGCAAGTGACCAGAATGATTTATAATTTTTTAACGATTGATTGATTTCATCGGGAATTTAAATAAATGTAGCTAATTTGGTATTGGTGTGAGTGTTGATGATGAAGTTCTGTAGGAAATAATGTCCTTATAGACATAATACCAATTTTTAAAAAAAAGGTTTTTTAGTAATCTATTGATTGATTTTAATTGGAATCTGTCGGTTATAGCTAAGAAAGAAGTCATGATTAAGTAATATTCATTAATGGCATTTAAATAAAGTTTTAAAATTATTTTAACAATATTAAAAATTTTTGTTAATAAGTAATCGCAATCGATGGTTGTTACTACTTACGGTCGCCTAGCTGCTATGTGAAGACATTGGTGACATGTTGTGTAGTGAGAATTATAAAGGAAATAAATTTATTAGACGAAGGATAAGAAAGTTGTGGTGAAGTAAGGGAAAGAGAGGGGGAAAATTCATCACGTGACTAACAGCCAATTAATATATAGGCATGGTATGGTAAGGGGGGTGTAGTAGTTTGAGCGTGTTATAACACGAGTATCTGTGAGAGGGGAAAGTAGGGGAGGGGGATATTAATCACGTGACTAACAGCCAATTAGAATAAAGGAAAGTATAAGGGGCAGGGGGGTAAATTAATATATACATGTAAAAAGTGGTGGGGGGAGTCAGAGTGTTGATGGAGCTCGTCCTGGTAAGATGTGTCGGTTGTTGATTTAATTAAATTATTTTTATATAAAAAGTTTTTTATTAAATAATTTTGTATTAAAATGTTTTAACACGAACATTTTTTTATTAAAATGTTATTTATTAAATACATGCGGGGTTATAATGGAATGGGAAATCGAAAAATTTTCGGAAGCTTTGAAAATAACCCAAGATGGCGGCCGGAAATAAGATAGCATTCGGAAACAAAATGGAGGTAATGTTTTTTCGGGATTTTTCGTAATTTTTTCGAAATTTGTCGGAATATTTTTAATTTTTAAAATTTTTTGAAAATTTTTATTTATTTATTTATTTTTTTAATTTTAGAAAAATTGGTAAATTTTGGTCATTTGACACTCAAGGCCAAGGTCATCCAACATGGCAGCCGGCGCGGCGCCTTTACGTCACAACTTGGCAGGTGGCGCCTCAGTGTTCCTCACTCCGACTCAATGCCCCAACATCGGCATAATCATACTACTTAAGTGATCCAACTGAGGATTTTGCGCCATCTAAACTTACGTAGAATTTGCGGTCCTTTAGGTAATGACCTAGTAAATGAATATAGGGAAATTTGTGTTTATTAATTTTTGAATAAGTCCTAGTAGCCACACTTAATCAAAAGTTTTTTCTGCATCTAGGAATGTTATAACTGTAAATTTTATATAATTATCGTTAAATCCGTCTGTAGCGCTTTCGATTATTTTTATTAGTGGGGGTATTGTCCTGTGTTCTACCCTGAAACCGTATTGATTATTTGGTATTAGGTTATTAGTTTGTGCGTGGTCTTGTAGTCTGTAGAATAGTATTTTCCCAAATATTTTACTCATGCTTGGGAGTAGACTGATTGGTCGTCTATTTGCTAGATTTGCTGCGTTTTTACCAGGTTTAGGTATAGTTATTATTTTCGCGAGTTTCCTTTGGTCCGGGAATCGTTTTAGTTTTAGCATAGCGTTATATATGTTTAGAAGATATTCGATAACGTTGAGAGGAGTTTTTTTAGGGTTTCGTATTTTATATTATCCGATCCACCCGATTTGTTGTTTGGTCTTGTTTTGATTACTTTAACGATTACGGAAAGAGTGATTGGTTCAACTAGTGACCGTTCTTGTAGTTGTAATAAATTGTTTGTATTATTTGTCACTTGTTCTGTAAAATTTCTGTTCAAATTATCCGCGTTTGGTGAGAATTGAGTTACTTGAATGTCGGCAATCGCGTTTGCTTTTTCCTCACCAGTGTAAACTATTCCCTGTTGTGTTTCTATCGCGGGGGTTGAAAGTTTTTTATTTTTTCCTCGAAGTGTTTTAGTTAAGCGCCACATCTCTCTAGGGTTTTGTGCAGCTTCTTAAGTAGCGTTGGTCCATTTGTTTATTTTAATGTTGTCTAATTGCTGTTTGACCTGTCTCTTAAGTTGATTATGTTCGTTTTTTGCCCGCAGGTCTCTAGTTCTCTTGTATCTGTTTCGTGCTTGTCGCTTTTGTACAGTTAAAAAATCGATTTCCGGAAAATTTTGTCTTATGTATTGACTTAGAAATTTAGGTCTTCACTGTTATTTATTATTGGTATTTCTGTTAGTTTTTGTGTTAAGTCTCATCTAAAAATTTTTCGGTTTGTTTGAGGGATCTTAGTTTGGAACGGGTTATTGTTTCTGTGTGTATTTAAAGTAACTTTAATTAAAACCTGAAAGTGTTCTGAATCTAATTCATCTAAAGTCTTTGACTGTCCAGGTTTGCGCATGTTGATCGTGACTACCTCCTCAATGTTCTCTACATCTATAATAGAGTCGTCAGTGTTTGATGAGTGTTCGGCTATTGCTGATCTTTGGTTCTCCTGTTTATAGTCATGAATGTGTTTTTTGATCCTTGTGACTATTCTTCTTCCAGCCTGTCCTACATATACTAGGCCGCAGGAACAAGGTACTTTGTAGACTTCTGCCAGTTGTTCTGCAGAAGTTTTGTCCTTGACAGATGGAAGGATGGTCTCCAGCTTATTCAAAGGCTTCTGTATGGTGTGGATGTTTTGTTTTCTTAAGCAGCCTGCGTCATTATTCAAGATACACCAGATGTTTTCGAACGAGTACGCCGGTCTTTGATACGCCGACTCAGTTGTTGTAATGAAATGGCAGGCCACCAATTTGAACACTTGTTGTAGAATTTCTTATTATAGTGCGAAATGACATTGGTAGTGCACAGACATGGATTAATTTTCTTATTTTATTTCTTATTAAAGTGAGACAATCCCACCTAATCTGTATATGAATCGCAATAATGTTTTCCCAAACTCAAAGTTGCAGGACGCATTCCACGATGGCACAACACGCTATCAGTCATTCCTATAGGTGATTCGGAATAAAGTGAGCACTCAGAAAGCCCTGATTAATTTCTATTTTCTGCTAGTTTATATCTTTCCGCTGCATGTAAGCATCAACATTGCCACGTGCTGTTATTTACATAGGCTTATACAATGTTTACATTCACACTGCACTGCTCCGATAAATATTATCTACAATATCTACTCAACTTCACGGGTGCTAAATATATGCTATACTCAGTAGTAATCTTAGTTATAAATACGTGCGAGTAAACATCTTATAACACTCCCTATTTGACCTGGAACATGGGTTCACCTTATCAAACTTTATATTTCTGTCTCAGGAATAACCTGTTAAAGTTTGTCGGTATGTTTTAGATACAAGTACATTTATTTTCTTCCTATTTTTCTTTTTCTTTATATGCATAAACATTAATTGAGAAATTTGTTGTTTTTTCAAATATGTGAATTTTATTTAATTGTCTAGGAAATTCAAAATCGCTGTACATATCATTAAATCATTTTCGTATTGTTCGTAATGTTTAACTTTTTAGGATTAATTTTTTCTGCATAAATTGTTGATAAAATTGGCCATAAGAAACATTTTTGATCATTATTTTTAACATTTATAACTGCTTATTTATCTTTAATTTTTTGTGGAAGAAAAACATAAGAAGATCCGTTTAGTGGGTTGTATGTATTTATTCTTAATTCTAAATCGAGTATTTCGTTTAGTACCCAATTAGATCCTTTTGCTTCAAATTCTCGCATTTCTGTTACAATTTTTTAAATACTGCTCTCATAAATCGGTTGTATGTAAAATAATTTAATTTTTAGTTTTAAATGCTGTACTATGGAATTCTTCTTCATTATTTAGTTCTCTTTTATATTGGGCGGCAAAATATAAATTTACCATTAATATGTTGTTCTCTACGTTTTTTTTTAATTTTATTTATTATAATTTGTTTTATACCACTAAGGAATGCTGTATGATCCATTATATTGCATATAAGAGTAATGCTTTAAGTTTTCAGTCTAATTTCATACTCTTTCTTTTATTTCATAATCGTCATATTTATCTTCAGTTTTGTTTATTTTATTTGCTGCTTTTTAATGGATATTACTGCGTTCACGATTTTTTCTGTACGATTGATTGTATTCTATTCCGCAAATTTCACATTTTACCATAAACTTTTTCGCGTTTATTTGGTTTATATTTTGGTTTATATTACTTTCTGAATTATTTTTTTATCGAGCGGTGGAAGTCCTGTATGAATTCTACTTTTTTCATTGCTTTTATGTTTTTTGTTTATATTTTTGTTTACGTGTTTCACATTTAACTATTATATAATTTTTATATTTTTTAGTATTTACATGTTTTTGTACGCGTGATGGTTTGTTTGTAACATTAGTTTCACGTTTAACATTTAATTTTTTCCGGTCGCGGTTTTGTAAACGTATTTCCTTTAAATTTAAATACATTCCAAACATTGGTTACATCTCGCATTTGTAACACGGGTTGGTTTCAGGAGATTTATTGTTGTCACGCAAGTTCACTTTATTCACTATTTAATAAGGAAAAAATGTTAATAAAAATAACTTGTTTCCATTGCGTAATAAATCTGTATGTTTCGGTGGCAAAAACTGCATCGAGGCGCATTCTGTATGTCATTTCTGCAAGTACGAGAAAAATTAGTTATAATGTTGTTTGTTTGGTCGAGGCAGGAAATTACGTATAGATATGACGTCGCTGTTTTTAGTGATATAAAATGTCTGTGATTACTTCTTGTGATGTTTCTTTCCACAGCAGCTTTTGGACTCATGTTTCTGTGTCTTTCATCGATTTTGTATCTCAACTATATTTTTTGTAATTTTTTGCAAATTTATTGACAGTAGTTAGATGTAAAATTATATAAAAGTTGTGTGATTTTCACATACTTTTGGATGCTTAATTTTTTTCTCGTTTCATTTTGAATTTAAAAAGTTTCTGTCCTAACGTACAAATAGACAGAACTCTTAATGCAAGTGAAATACGTCAATTTGGTGTTTGCCAAAATACTGTCTGCAGGCCTACACAATTTAAGTCGCAACAGAAAATGTAGAACTAGTAATTGAAGTGTGACGTCTGACGTTACAAGAATAAAAGTTATGTTTATATTTGTACTGGCTGTAATTTTTATAATTGCTATCAGAATTCCGCATTAATTTTGTAACTCGCGTGATAAGGTATATATGAGTACTTAATCGAATATACAAGTGGATTTTGTTGTTTAATGAGCCATAATAAAATCTTCGTATGTCATGTATAAATAATTTAGTAGGCCTACCTATGTGTTGCGAATACACATGGCAGTTGTACAAGGACTTAACAATAAATTTAACTACGTCTAGATATGTTTTGCAATTTCACTGTTAACTGAGGTAGGTATGATTTGTGTAGACAGCAAACAAATTTCAACAGATTAGTGACAGTGTAATAGTCTCACCAAAGACTGTAAACTATATGTGTGGTCCTCCAATCTTATGAAATAAAGATAATCCCAACAAAATCACTCTTAAATAAGACACCTGTAATGTGGTAAGTAGAAATGAAACAAGTCAGTAAAACAGGTTTTATTATATTTTAAAATTACCCCTAACCCCAAAACCAAGCTTTATGGGTAAGGTTGAAGGATACAGAGCAGATGTAGCAGTGGAGATGTGGTTGAGCAGGGAGGTGCTAGACAGGGAATGTAAGCATGATAAATTCATAATTTTTGAATAGATAGCGAAGGGAGGGAAGGAGGAATAATGGTGTGTGTAAAGGAGGGATTAGAAGGATAGGGGAAATGGAATACTAAGAGGAGGAAGTGACGAAAGTAAAATTGATAGGTAGAAGTATCACAGTACTGGAGCATACAGGCCATCAGGACAAGGGTGGGATACAGTCGAGTAAGAACAGGATGGACAGACTCTGGGATAGGCAGTGGGTTGTTGTGGCAGGGGACCTGATTATGCTGGGTGTACGGTAAATTCAGTAAGTAGAAGTGATGGGTAACATTATGAAGAGAATGGTGGCACAGTTAGTGAACAGAGGCTTGGTGCAGGTAGTAGAGAAACCTACTATATGAAAAGAAAAAAGGGAGGGGTCCGTACTATATGTGGTGTTAGTTAAGTATGGGAATGCTCTTGTTGGTGTGGTAATACTCGAAGGGATCAGTAGCCACAATGTTCCAATAGTGGAGTTGGAGATTGGTAGGGAAAAGGCTGAGGAGGTTAATGATAAGAGTGGTGTGGCTGTATGGGCAAGGAAATAAGCTGGGGCAGAAATTTTCTAAGGTGATAGGTTTGAGAACTGGTCTAAAGGGGAAAATGTAGATGAAGTTAGTTTATGAAGATAATTAATGAAAATATGGTAACATTCATACCATGGAGAAGGATTGTTGCGGAGTAGGAAACATTGCATTATGGATGGGAGATAAAGGAATAGAAAAGCAAGTACAGGCAGATGCATGTGAAATGGAGTAACGAGGAGATGGAACAGCTAAGGAAGGAATGAGGCAAATGGGTAAAAAGTTAAAAAGAAATATTAGTCAGTGAAGAAATTATTACCTAGGAAATGTTATGGAGGAGGTTATATGGAGAAAATGGGGCAAATTGTTTGATTATTTTAAGAAGGTAAAAGGAGGGACAAAAGAATGCCAATGTTGAAAGGTTCAGATGGGCAAGCTACAACAACTGATAAGGAAAATGCAGAACTGCTGCTGGCCCAGTACTTATCAGTGTATGAGTTGCAAATGTTGGGGGAGTCTAGGAGCCTCTGCTAAAAATTAGAAAGTGAGATGTAGGAAATGTAATAAAAGATTTAAAGTGTAATTAGGTGACTGGTCCAGAAGATATAGGAAATTGCGCTCGTAATTTTGGTAGGTGGAGTTGGTCAAATATTTATAAGTAAGATTCATAGATCTCTGGAGGAGGGGAAGTTACCACAGGATTGAAAGGAAGCAGTGACTGTCCAAATTTTCAAGTAGGGGGAGACCTTGTAGCTACAGACCAGTGAGTCTTTTATCGAATACTAAGAAGGTATTGGAGAATCTGGTGGTCCAGTACGTAGTGAGGAACTGGTTACAAGATTATCAGCATGGATTTAGGAAGGGTTATTCATGCGAGACACATCTGGTTGGGGTTATAAAGGACTTGGTACATGCAGTTGCTTAGAGTAAGCAGGTGGATGTCTGCTTCTCTGACTTCTAGGCAACATCCTTATAAATCACTGGGCTGTATGACACACTTTTCCTAAATATCTGGTTTGGCTCAAAACCTAGAATGAAAGATATGTCCGGCTAATGACAATTCTGCAACTTAACCTCACTTCAGACACAACCTGTATGTGTGGTGACTTAGTTTTCTTCAAAGTACCAAAGACTATTAGGTATTATAGTTCTGTACCTCGGAGACATACGACACTATGTCACAAAAATAATATTTTTCAGGAGACCAGTTTGAAGTGTGTGTTTCACTAGTGAATTCAGCTATTAACACCAAAAAATGTGGGTTTTTGACACAACACAGACTTTGTATTGTATGTTAGTTGAAAGTATTTAAAACTGTGGTAATGTTTATGTTAAAAAGTTCATTTTGAGAAAAGGTGGCCAGTGTCGTATACCTCCGAGGTACTGATTTATTAAATGTAATTGTCATACAGTTTTGACTGTTTTGCATTTGGTTGACTGTGGTTTTCACGGAACTCTGTGACACGTTTACTATATTTTTGGTTCTAGAACATATCTATAAATATGTGGTTGCATAACTTCCTCAGTCTCAAGCTATTGGCTGGAGAGGCAATTTTCGTGCGTGTGAGGCTTCGTTGAATGGCTTGAATTGTTACAAATTTGTGGGACACAAACCATCTTGAAAAGATTAAAGGAATTATTTAGCTGCAAAACTGAAAATTTGTGTAATATTGTGATATTGCTATGATGTTTTATAATTGCTACGGAACAGAAAGATGTTAAACCCTTTTTACAACATATATAATAAACCAGTAACAAATACAAATTCACTTGCGTAGTATCATTAACGAAAAATGAAATTAGTGTATTAATAAATGTTAGTTATGCGATTGAAAATGTATCACGATTATTTTCTCTTAACTGTAGTATTATTTCTACAGGAAATGTGTTTCAATTTGGTTGAGTATTTTGTTTTGTTTTTTTTTCTGTTTGTTGCATGTCTTACGTCATCTGGTGTTATTCATGTCATCTAAACCTTCAAGAACTTCATCTGTACCTCTTTCAGATCAAGCTTCTTTACTGACACATAATTTGGACTCCAAATTGCCATATAGTTCAACATTTGCGAGAGAAAGACGTGAAGGAAGTGAATCTTTGAATTTTAACAGCTCTGCCAAGCTTTCGAAACAAACCAATACTAATTTCGATTCAACCTATAATGGGTACACAAAGTACTTAGGAGATAAACACTCAAATGTAATTAGTTCAACGTCTGTTGGAAACATGTATAACTATTCGCCAACATTTTACAAGTATAGTTTAAATAATTTGCCTTTGAGATCAAATGTTGGGAAAACACCGCTTCGCTCCGTGTCTTCAGCCTTATTGGAACTGGAAAGGCCAGCAGCTGCAAGAAAAACTAGTGTCTCCTTTACCAGTCCACAGAATCGTTTTTCCCATCATAATTCATTATCTGACTACAGTGACAAAAGCTCTTATAGTTTGGTAAACACTGCTTCACGAGTGGCAGGTGAAAGAAAGTATTCGACATCAACTTCAGTGGATAGTCTAAGAACTCTTCCAGTTTCACCATATTTTAAAGAGGTAATATTGTGGTGGTTTGTTTTATAAGATGTTTAGAGAATTCATTTAATTTGAATTTGTGTGTAAATATTTTTATTACTGTCTACTGCATGGTAATACTCTTATTCTGAGTAAAAAAAAAAAACTAAAATCTTTAATGGCTTTTGTTTGGCTTTGGTTTGCTTTGATTTAATGTTCGTTGGAAATTAATGGTCTAACAATCTTAGCTCATTTCTATCTAAAAATATTTACTTACATACTTTTTCCAAACTACGAACGATCAAGATATTATAGTAACAATCAAATAGTAAATGATATTTAATGAAAATATTTAAATTTATTCATGATACAAATAGTTTTATAAAGTGGCACCTATAGAGTATTGTAGTGTTATGATCAGTCTCTGGTTTGTAAAATGGTTTAGTAATTTAATTAATTTACATCCTGTTCATTTTCTATAGCATAACCTACGATAATTCTCCGAGACTTTAATTTGTGAGTTTGTCAAGCTAACAAATCAAACATGTAACATGTGCGTTGAAAAATATTGACTCTTTTTGGACAGAAATTGAAGCCCCAAAATTCACTGTCAAATTTAAGTGCATATTATAAAATCACAATGCTGAAACTAAAAAAGGGAGAGTTTGGTTTTTATGTAACGTGACTGTCACTTATAACTGCGTTAGAACACTAGCACACACTCATTGGTAGTTCTGAACAGGCGACTGTTACTTATTAGTTAACAAAGAAATGGATTGGTTAATTTCTAAGTGTATCTCCTCCTTTGTTTCTACAAACATATGAAACTTTTAATATAAACCAATGTTATACACACACACACACACACACACATATATATATATATATATATATATATATATATATATATACATATATATATATATATATATATATGCTGATCGCAAACTATATATTTAAAACATTATAATGATAGTTATTTATTTACAATCATTGATTTAATTTTTTGGACCAATTGTTAACTTAAGCTCAATTTGTTGTTCATGGCAAGTGAAGCAAAATGCTTTCGTATTCACATACGATACACCTAACTCTTGTGACTAAATATATAGCTGTGGTGTTCTGAAAATACAGTATAATCGTCTGACCATTATAAAAGGCAGCCAATATAGCAATTTGGTCAACTTCACTTTGCTTCTCTGGATACATTAATTACTTTTATTGTAAAATTTTTGTTTTAGCTTCGACCAGCAGGAATTGATTTTACATGCATTAATTGGCGTACATCCAGTAGCTGTACCACTACTACGCGGGGAAATGTGAGCCACTCGAAAAATTGAGTTTCAGGATCAAAATATGTTGGCCAAAGTATTGCACAAGGAACTGTGAACACACTGGACTCTCATTCGCGAGAACCCGGGTTCGATACCCGGCTCCGTCCATCCTGATTTCGGTTTTCCGTAGTTTCCCGAAATCACCCTATGCAACTGCTGGGATGGTTCCTTAACGAAGGCCATGTTCGACTCCTCTCCCGGATCTTGTCATTTACCAGGTTGTATCGCCGTCTCTAATGACCTCGCTGTCGACGAGACGTAAAGTCCACTTACCTTGCCTTACCGAACGCGTCTCCTTCCCTCCCGGGCGACACGGAAAGCCAATCTTTTCAGTGTGACGTCAGCTTGGCCGGCTGGGATATTACGCACTAGTCGATATCGCAAGAACCAGTTAAATTCTTTGCGCCGGGGCTCTCAAGGATGATTATTGAAACATGTCTTAACACCTGGAACCTTCGGGTATCAGCTTAGGTCATCACAAAGCTGGGCTAGTTTTTTGCCAAATATAAATAGAGCCGGGCGTGTAGTGGTAGCTTGCGGGTTAGCCTGTCCGTGGAAGTGACGGGGAAAACGACGGTGATGACAACAAGCGACGAGAAGACGAGCATCGCAGTGGTTAGCGAGTTAAGGCGCCTGCTGTTTAACAACGGTTGGAATAAGGTATAGAGAAACAAATGTAAATGAAATACTATTTCAACAAACTCATTTTAAAGATATAAACTTGAAACAGAAACCAATTATGGAGAAGTACAGGGAATCGTCCTAAAATATATCAGTTTGTTTTGTTATAAAAGTGTTGCTTTTTCGAAACATCTCAGGAAATGGTCTATATAATAATGGTGTAATCGGCTTCGCAACGGAGAAGTATGTATTTTTATGCTCAAAATTCATTGGAGGCATACATATATTTGTCTTGAACAAAAACTCCTTTCGTTTAGGGTAAAGTGTACAGGAAGGTGAAAATACTACAGCTGGGAAGACAGCTATCTACATGGTGACGATTGTGAGACCCCTAGTCCAGAGTCCAACTGAGGATAAGCGATTAGTAGTTATCCACAGAGTACGCAGGAAAGTGATTTCTTAAGGTCTTAGGGCACTTAATCCTTGCGACGAATTTGAAAACATACACTAAGTTGTCATTCGTTGTTCTAGTGTTTCGCAGTGCTGTGTTTTGTAATTCGATCATTAATTTATGTGCTTATGGGAGTAAAAAGCTTTTTCAGCGTTGGAAGTTGGACAGAAGCAGGCACAAATTTACGGGAGGGGTGCTGCAGACCCCCCCCCCCCTTCCCGCCAGAAACCAATATTTTAAAAAAATGTAAATTTTATCTCAGATACAATTTCAATATTTTGTTCGAAAACTTATTAATTAATTGCACCATTTTGCAGCTTAAATTAAAAAAATTTCTGGAGGAGGGCCCCCGGACATCCCCATCTTCCCACCGGTTCCTTGGTCGGAGATGGGTATTACTACTTTTTAACGCATCGTTCCCCAACCCAAAGACTCAGTGTCGAAGGCATCTATACGAATGAAACTGATATTTTCAACAAGGCTCTCGTATGCAAGAGACCGAAATTAAAGGAAATAAATAACGGTTTTGATTAAGTACTAAAGACTTACAAAATAGAAAAAACTTTTGTAATGGTATAGCTAAATTACACCAAAGAAACTCGTAGACGAATGTATATAAATGATACGTTCGCATAAACAAACTGAACACACTGAACACTTTAGTTCTGTACTTATTTTCTTAACATGTTAAGCCACTTCATACTAATGGCGAAAAAAAGCATACATGAACATTTCCTCAAAAAATAATCTTCTAGGCCTATATCTAGTTCGTAAACAGTGTTTTTAATGTAGTAATTCTTGTTCGAGAACAACCAAACATACATCCTTGGGTATTAGCAGTTAACCTACGATTACGATAAAATAATTTGTAACTCATATTTTTGTGAAATTAAATTAAATTTCCGTATAATGTGTGATAAGAATTTTTGAAGAGTTTGATTAGCATGCCGAACACGCTTAGAATAGTGTCGCCTTTTAAATGGGTGTCCTGTTGCATGTTATTTGGTTGCGTATGATTAAACATTAACTTTTAACGTATCGTGGATTGTTTTATTTATATAATAGTGCATAAGGCTACTCTGAAAGGACTCATGAGTGTTGTGGTTAATCCATTTCGTATGTCGTTCTTTTTTGTATACTGCACTTGGTTGAAATGGCTGATCACGTTTTGAACTATTTTTACTTAGGGCATAATTTTAACATAATGTTCTTCTACAGTTGTTTCAAAATTTTACGTAGGAGCTTTTTTTTTAATCAAGGAATACCCTTTTATTACGTTTTCATTTTCTAGCATTATTAAATCTTGTTTTATGTAAATTAAATGTTAATATTATAATTTAAATTGATTTAAGACTTGAGTAGTTATTGTGTGAACACTAGTACTTGTTCCTGTTCAGGCAGAAAGTTTGATTTAACTTAATGTTACGGGGGCCAATTTCATTCGTGTAGGTTTCCTGACTGTACGATCAATTTATTTAGATAATATTGTCTATTGAGTGCTTTTGTTCTGATTACAAAACTGGTTCTGATTTTACCGAGCGAAGTGGCGCATCGATAACGCGTTGGAATCGCAATCGGGAACATCCGGGTTCGATCTCCGACTTGGGCCATCCTGTTTTCGGATTTCCGTTGTTTCCCGAAAACGCTCCAGGCGAATGCTAGGATGGTTCTTTAACAAAGGCCATGGCCGACTCCTCTCCCAGCTCTTGTCATTGTACTAAGTTGTGTGTCACCATCTCTAAACTCCACTTATCTTACCTTGCGCTGATTTAAATGTTACGTAAAGCAACGTACATTTAAAAATTATTACTTAAATTGTTTTACATATATTTACTAAGTAAATTAATAGTGTGCAAAGTAGTAGAGAAATGTATTAGTTTGGACACTGGCTCCTGGCTGAGGGCAAGATGGTAAGGCCGACATCTTGAATTACATCGTGGCGGCCATTTTGTCATGTCTTATGTGATGTCATGTGTCACATCATCGGTATATCATGTCACATCATATGTCATGTAATGTCATATCATTTTACAAAATGTCATGTCGTGTGTTATGCCATATGTTATGTCATATGCTGGCATGTGTCATGTCACATCATGCCATCCATCTTGTCATGTTGTGTCCTCCATCTTGTTTTCAACATTTACTTGTTGAGTGGGAATTTGTCCCTCTAAATTTCCCTTAGTCACCATCTGTTGGAGGTCATGTTTACATATAAGGCTGGTAGGCAGCGCTGGTGTCGCACTTTGTTTTCGTCGTTGGCTCTTAGGTGATGCTGAAGTGGGCATCCGCCATGTTTGTTCCAATGTTTACTTTGTTGTCCACTAGAGTGCTCTAGTGTCGCTGTTGCTGTTAGTGGTGAATTCGTGTGTGTTTATATATGAGATAATGGTCCTTATGATTTAATTTTTGTTAAGTACCATAAACAGGGCCTTCTTCGCTCCAATAGTTTATACTTTTTGAAAGAAAGCACTGGCAATTTATTATGAACTGTTAAAAAAATTAGTTACTAGGCTAAATGTTATCTATGAACAATTAGCTTGGCACCACCCAAACCTACCCGATACTGGACAACAAATTAATTTTGAATGGGTTTTTAAAATGTTTGGCAAAGTAACCTGTAGGGGTGGGTTACCTTGATTCACTTCATAAACCAATGCAAAGGTGATGGAAAATGCTACTGGAGCAAAATCTGTACTCTATCACTTCGTACGATAACAATTTTTTTAATACTAGAACCCACAAAAGTTGTGTATTGTACATACATTTGTAAATATCTATCCAGTTTGTTTTTGTTTTATAAAAATTACAATATATAAATAAGTTTTAAAAACTTTAACAGGTATACCTACTATTTATATTTATTGTAAAAACATTGTACTCTAGGTAGTATCTCCAAACAAGAAAATATAAAAGAATAAATTATAAATGTGTGGTACACACATCTCTTCTTTACAATTCCAGTCAAATGAAAAAACCACACACCACATGCACTTCAGGTAGGTACATTCTTGAACATCACATTCTAATTATTGTCAAAGAACCTGCAACTTGGGGACGTGGAAGAAGTCTCTCTGCTGCTGATCCTTGCGCCCCATGAATTCCTCCCATTTGTAAAAATTACAACTTAACGTGCAACAGCGGCCTAACTGCAGTTCTGTGCGTAAGCAGTGACTTTGTTGTGAGCATACTCGGTCAGTTATTAATAGGGATTTTTTGTTTGGTTGCCCAATTCCAAGATTTCAAAAACTTCGTCATCGCATTTATTGTTACACCATTGTCTTTAAAACTTTCTATAACTCCGGAAAACACCAAGTTATATTTTCAAGGCTTTCGTGATGCTGATAATATATACATTCGTTATAAAATATTTATACGACTGTTGTGCTACTGCAGACAAAATAATCTTATTCACTGTTAATACTTGTTATAACCATTTAATTTGCTTAAAATAATTATCTTGGTCTCTTATTATCTCAATGTCGACGAGTCGTAATGCCGACTTCCCTCCCTACACACCCGACTTGCCGCATGCATACATTTAGTTACTGAACAAATAATAATAATTTTGACCATAACAAGTAATGAAAACTGTTTGGTTACGTTAGAAATTTGAATGGCACAAAAATAGGATGACTGAAAATGAATAATACATACAGATTCTAGGTAACAGATAAATACTGCATCTAAATAAAAATGGCTCACCTCATTTTTTCGTTATTGTTTGGGAACAATACATATTACAAGTAAATATGCGACAACAACCGGAGGACCAGGAAAAAAAATAATTTTCGAGACACGAGTCAAGCGTGCAATGTCATTGATCCGCCATCTTTATTTACAGACTCCCAAAAACAAGTTCCCTGCCACCAATATTCCTCCGCCATAGAGTTACACATGATACACTACTAAATCACTCTGTCTCACATACACAACATTCAACATTCCGCCCACCTAAAATAACTATTTTAACATCAACTTTAAGGTAACA
>PNEQ01102153.1:0-30353 GCA_003012365.1 Medauroidea extradentata | reverse complement strand
TGTAAGGACGGTGGACAGCGAGCTCGGGGTCACCGGTGGGTGGACTTTTCGGGTGATCGCGGCCGGTACCTGCAACATAATTAACGTCGTGACCGATCAAAAGCCGCCGGAGGAAGCGCCTATTCTTTTCGTCGAAAGAAACTATAAGTATTTACCTCTCGTGACGCAACCCGCAGTGCGTGAGTCCCTTAGGCCGATTAAAAAAGAAACTTCTTTGTTATTTTATTTCAATTAAAGCTAGCCGGGCATACTACAACATTACTTAATACGAACCCAATCATCCAGCATTAATCACGTAAGGGACAGAGCAACGACACCTCTTATTATAACCAAACGCGGGTCGCGAGCAGAACCAACAACAGAAAGCGTCGCAAAGTGGACGTGGACATTGCAACGCAAGCAAAATGAGTTTCTTCCATTCATTAACTTGAACTCTGGAAATCCAAGCGTAATCTATACAACGTTGTGCTGTGCTATCTTATACTTAAATAGTAAGGAAACAGGGTCAGTTTGGTACTTTTTAATGTTTAATAAACCTCTTTAAATTAAGGTGGTTGATATTATTACATGCGATATTTCTGGAGAACTAGCCAATGCGACTGCGATATGGAGGCTTCCATATTTTGATGTCCTTGAAGGAATCAGTGGGACACACAGTCTCAGGCAGTAATTTGCTTCAGCGTCTGTCACATCTGTGATCTCAGGCTATGCACATACAAGATCGTTTCGTGCCCATTTCCTTATTCAAGTAGCTCTTGGTCATTTAATATGATGCATGTGAATTGAAATACAAGTGTTCACAGGATTCTCTGAAAATAAACTTCCAGCATTAGGGCGCTGCTGAACTCAGAGCTGTGACGCGAGCACGGATAGTGATGTAAGCTATATGTTAATTAATATTCTACGTGGCTCGGTACTTATCTAACCTACGTACATCCCACCATTAATTGTTCTGTTTTCTGTGAGGCCCGCACTGCTACAAGATTTTTTTAAAGTTTTTAAAAATACTGTGAAAGTATTCGAAAACGTTTCATAAATATTTTCCTGTAATTTTATTCCTATAGCAATATTCTCCTAGTCTAAATGAAGAAATGATTTCTGTTCGATAGCGATATCAATAAAAATGATAGCACCGCCGAACATAATTTAACTTGTAAATCACTATACTTGCTCATGCCACGACTCTGGTAGCAGCGCACTCAATGAACACTGTGTTGTCCATTACTGTAAATTCAAAGATTGACAGCGTATCCGTCAGTCGCACTGTAGATCTATGTCAATATTTCGACCAAAAAGGTCACACACGGCAGTTTATCAACGCACGTTTCACAGGTTTTGCCATTAACGAACAACATTCAATTCAGTACATGAAAATACAACACTAAACTACCCATGGACTTTTAAACTATGTGAAAATGTAAGGCACTTTCAGCATATTTTAAAATGTGAGTGATAATTGTATTTTTTTGTAGTTATATAGTCTTTACTTATTTCTCATTTTGTGTGGTAAACTGTGTTTTAGTTATTTTCGTAGAATTGTTATGCTAGGCCTAGCAGTCTGTGATTTAATGTAGTGTTTTATGTATGTATTATAGAACTATGATAAAAAATAATGCTAATTATCACTACTAATCGGTAATTCAAAAATGGTAAAATTATTTTATGAAGTGTAGACAGTATATAAAACAAAGCGAGAACCCATCCTGAACATACATTTAAGTGTCAATGATGTCGAGAACGAGCAGAGGGAAGTGGAATGTAGCAATAGTCTGACCTGTCCGCCGCGCCGAACCTGGTACACTGCGACGCTCGGACTGCTCTAGTGATCCAACGAAATACGCTAACTTGTTCACTGACATACCAATAGAAAGCTGAAAGAATGGGCAACAAAATATGCTCAGCATATTTTTTCACGTAGACGTTTAGGTTTGCTGATAATCATTGTCGAATTTCCACAACATTGCTAAAATAATGCATTACTTCACTTTGTTGTTTTACGGTGTATAGTTAACTTAACATTTTTAGGTATTTATTAACATACTAGCAGTCCCCCGCGGCTTTGCTCGCGAGTATTATTCGTAACTGATAATATTTACTTTAATTGAAAAACCTCTTTATACACAAGATTGGTACTTCAGTCATCAAGTGTTAGAATGTCCAAGCGGCTAATTGAACTAATTCTGCAGAAGGATAAGTAGCTATATCTGTCCACGCGAAAAGCAGTCTTAAGTTTGTCCCTGCCACTAACAGCGACTTCGCCTGGGCCTTATTTATAAAACTGCCAATTTGAAGTTATATGGTAGTTACAGACATCTAAGGTAAGTGGATAATCGAATGAGAAACATCTGTTTACCCTGTGCACAACCATTGGTGACGGTGCCCTCAATCACATATTGTCAAAATATTCACTTTTACTTTATTGATATTACAAAGTTTCAGAGGGTAAAGGTTTCGCGGAAACGTATTTGGTGCCCCAAACCTGAGATTAGTGAGATGATATATCGTCGGTTTACTGGCAAAAGTGACAATGTCAAAATGAGATAAAATTATAAAAATGCTAGGAATATCTATATGTTGTTCACGAACAATTGCCCAAGTTTAAAGTCTATTCGTCGTTTCGTACTGTTGTGTCACAGTATAGTAACATACCACATTTTTGTTAATGTCTACAATTTAATACTGTTTTAAAACGAAATAGCATTTATGACTCAATCACTTTTGGCAGTATACCGACGATATGTCAGCTGATATTGTAGAGGAACCTAAGTGGAAAGCGAACTGCAATGTTACCCCTTTTAAAGAATACATGTAAATTGCACTAATTCTATCTGCCTTGTAGTTTTTGTGTGTCAGAATTGAACGTTTGCAAGCAGCATTTAACAGAATTCGAGCCCAGAACCTCCCGGAATTTAGACCTGAGTGACAAACAACTGCGTCACGTAACGTCGAAATAATCCATGAAAATAAAATTTATTGAAAAAATAAAATAAAATATCTGTGTCCTGGGCTCATAGAGGTTGTACAACACCACGTCTCGATAGGTTACTGTAGTGAAACTCCTGTTTAAGTTGTTTCTCGCTGCTCGTTCCTGCTTTTCGGATCGTCTGCCTTGATTATTGACCAAATAAGTTTTATTCTTAATAATCACGTTTCTTATAAAGAAAACAAATTACATACATATTTTTTTAAATATTTACGTAAGCATCACTCTGACGCGAACAACACCTCAATATCGCTACTGGTTAGATAGATATCGTGGGTTGATGGAAAACAAATTTTGTGCTTTTTCACCCTTTTGGGTGTCGAATTTCAAAATGTTTTAAATTTACATCTTATACATTTGTATAAGTATCCAACTGAAGTCTAAATCACATCGCTAGCCCGTTCAGTCGAATCAAAATCGATCATTCAGTAAAAAAAACACATATCACCCCTGCACAGTATAGAGAAATCGAATTTCGAAAAATCTGAAAACCGTTTTGCGATAATTTCTGCAATCATCATCCTGAAGCAAAAATTTATTGTATATCTCGACGGGTTCGATAGATATCGAGGATTTATCTAAAACACGTTCAAGGTCTTCTCACCACTTAAGAGAATAAATTTCGTAAAACCCTTGATTCACGTTTTAGAATACTTTATTGGTATCTTGTGGATGTAAAAAAAACAACATTAGCCCGCTGGGTTCAAGATATATCGACGATTAATTGAAAACGCTTTTCACCACTTTTCACCCCTTTTCACGTCCTTAGGTGGTGAATTTCGAAAATTCCTGACATTACTTTTTAGGTATTTGAGTAAGCATCAATCCTAAACAAATATCACGTCTCTATATAAAAAACTATGGGATCGATATATATCGAATGTGAGTCGAAAACTCATATTACCCCTTTTTTTAACCAGTTTAGGACGAATTCGGAAAATATATTTTAAATGGTACTTGGAATATTTACAAAAGAACCAATTTAAAGCAAAGAGTACTTCGATATCTCGATTGATTCGATAGATATGGAAGGATAATCGAAAACACATTTCACGTTTTTTTCACCCCTTTAAATAAAGAATTTCGAAACGATTTTGGGTCCTGTCATAGACATTTGTAAAAGTAACCAATTAAAGTTAAAATCACGACGTTAGCCAATTGTGTTTCAAAGATAAAGACGATTCACTAAAAACACATTTTGCCCCTTTTTACTGCCTGGGGGTCGAATTAAAAAAAAAACCTAAAACTCCTTTTTGGGTATTTACGTAAGCAATATTTTGAAGTGAATATCAACTCTCTATCCCGAAGGGTTCGATAGATATCGATAGTTGATTGGAAACACATTTAAGGTCTTTTCAGCCACTTAAAAGTTGAACATCGAAAAATCCTTAAATTGGCTAATATGCATTTTTACGAGTTACCTATTAAAGTTAAAATCACGATGATAGGCCGTCGGGTTCGAGCTCTATCGACGTTTCTTCGGAAACACATTTCACCCCTTTTCACCCCCTTAGAGGTCGAATTTCGAAAAATCCCTTCTTAGTGCTCGCCTACGACCTGAAGGGAACCCCCACAAAAAATTTCACGATTCTAGGTCTAGTGGTCTGGGCTGCAGTTTGATATGTCAGTCAGTCAGTCAGTCAGTCAATCAGTCAGCTTTCATTTTTATATATAGAGATTTACGTAGAACAGAGATTCTAGATTATTTTGAATTATTTGTTTTAATTGTACGGTAAAAGTTACGCCTCGTGGCAGCAGTTTAGTATAACGCTGCACTAACGCGTCACTTATGACTTTGTTGCACGATTTCGATGTGACGCACACGGTTTTGATCGGTAAAGTTTTGATATGTTATTAAGCATGCTCGACTGTGTAAGTGAGCCAAAATTCAGCTTTGGACAAATTTTTTGGAGGTTAAAACCTTTGATTCCTGGCCTACAAATGTTAAGTAAGGATTGAAACACTTTGGACCAAAATCCTTTTCACCAAAAGCCAGTGTCTGTAGGAATAAGTTAGGAATTTATGCAGAAAACAATAGAAGCGTTACAAGCCACGTATTCCCTCGTGCGGCAGGCGACAACTGTTAAAAACGACCAGGGACTACAAAGATAAACTGCACGCACGGTAGGAGAGGCGAGACGAAAGACGCCCTCTTCCAACAGAGGCAAGAAGATAGTGTTGCTGGACGAAGAAGGGCAGGGGAAGTGGACAGTGTGGGTTGTACTGTTGCAGACACTGCGCGGTCAGGGGTCCCCCATTACAGACCTGCACCCCCCCCCCTCCATTTCTTCCACGCCCCTGTCAACACTCATCTATTACAACGCGCACGTCGCGTGGGAACAACTGTCCCTGGAGTGTGGGAGTCGCGGATGCCTCCGACACGTCATGCAAATACGAGCTGTTCATACGAAGCGTCCCTTGTCCACACACGCGGCAATCACTTGATCCGTAGATTTCCGGTGAAAAAAGTTTTGTACCAGCTTATTTCAGTTCCTTCCTGCAGCTCTGTTCAAAGGTCATTTAGTTATTTATTTTTCGTTCATGAAACAGCAATATGTCGTAGCTCTCATTTTACCTGAAGTAACCATTCCCTATAGAAAAGGCATAATGGCTATTTACATGCATTCAGTAAAAATGTGATATCTCCCCCCCCCCCTCAAGGACTAATCTGGGTTTATTTTGATGCACATCAGCATGCTTTTAACTCCTATATATTTTTTAATAACGTTTTCTGTGAAACTCCAGTATTGTGGGATACGACATATTGAAGTTTCCTTCCGGAACGTTATTTATTTATACTCGTTCAAAATTCAGATCCAAGGCCGGTTTTCAATTTGCCGTGTCTAACATATTCTTACAGTCGTCTTCCCTACCAAGAGGGAAAAAATGCATTAGATAACATAATACAATACGTAAAACAATAGAATAGAAAGTTCGGTACATACTGCAATAGATTAAACAAACAATGAAATGCGTACAATTCAGTGACTGTATGAATAAGGATACATCGATAAATGTTGAATGAAGCATACCATAAGTGGCACATGCAGTATATGTAGTATTCAAAGGGATAGTGTCTAGGGAATGTGTCGTACAGTAAGCATAATATCATTGGGGTTTACTGATCATGGATTCCGAGGCGCCGATACTTAAAAAACATTCAATCACTAGTCATGAAGCCCTACTTTTTTATTCACGGAAAGTTCAAAGTAAAGTCCAGCTAATGCTTCTCTAGTTTTGTTTTACGAATCCGGTCGGTACCTTTAACTCGACAGCGGCCTGAAGAAGCAGTAGTCATTTTGAGGTGCAAATTGTTTTTCTAACCATGATATCTACGTAACAAAAATAGAGAAGCGTGGTTTTAAATGCGTTTTCTTCTCGTAAATAAAGATATCGAACATGTGGTTAGTAGTATCTTCTTTAAAAAAAATTTCTCCTAACACGCTGCAATCCAGTTAATGAGAATGATATAGCTTCGTCAGACAATGGTAATATCTATACCAACATTCATACCGCCTTTATTCCAAGGATGTGGCATATAAATAATAGAATTTCCCACAATGATTTAAAGTGCTTTATAAGTAACACTAAACTAAAACACTAATTTATTTTCCTTTTGTAGAAAAATTGCAATACTACGTTTGAAAATGTCGCCATATCGAGGCGAAAGCAGTAAATAGTTGCACGAAAATACTGGGTTGACTTATTAATTTTTAAATTGAAATCTTTTCAAGCATGAAATATTTCTTACCAACTTTAATGTTGTTCTAAAGTAAAGTTTATGAACTCTACTCAGAACAATATATTAAAAATAAAATATTTTACTTATGAATACATAGGCATACTTTTATCAAACTAATATTGATGTCAAGTCAAGACACCATACGACGTTATAAAAGGAACTGGTTAAAGACTGTTAGCTCTAGTAAGGTTAATTCTACTACAGGTTAGAAAGATCAATGTTATAAGTTTGGCACAGGGAAAATTTCTGCCACTTGAGCGCTGGTATTGCTAGTGCACCAAACTAACCAATCACAGAGCTTTCCTGAATTTTAACTTACATTAAGATGATAATTTAAAACCCCAAATATATATCTTTTCACTTTAAAATTAAATTAAATAACTATTATAATTTCAAACTTTATTTAAATTTTATTTTACTACGGTGTCGTTTTTATCTGGTCCCTTAGCAATAGCAGCGGCAGAAATTTTCCCTGTGCCAAACTCGCCCATAAGAAAACGCATTTTCTTTCTAACCTGTAGTAGAATTAACCTTAGCTCCAGAACAGCGAAAATGTATTGTCATACTGAGAAACATTGCCAAATTTCTAAAATCTAACTTTAAGAATTATATTTCACGAAACAAAAAATACGAGCGAATAAAATTTGTGTGCGTTACCGAAAAATCTTTGAAAGTTAAAAATAATCCTTCTTAACAGCCCAAAAATTACAAAATGTTTACTCGATTTTATGAATTTCTTAAAAATAGGGTTTTTTTTTGGAAACAGCTGTATTGTCACACATGGTGAACAAGCGACTGTAGAAAGTATCCAAACAGAAGCAAACCTAATAACGGGTGAAATTACAAACTGGCCGATACGAACAATGCCTTGTTTCAAAACGTTTTCACCGCACTTATACATCATCAAGATACGCCATCAAATACAAAATCTTTAATTGGCCCCAATAAAAATATGATAGGCGTAAGCTAAGGGGAAGTTTATACCAAGTAATTTCAGCGACTTGTTCCGTACGACACTCGGTACGTCTATATATCCCCCAGATAAAGTCATGCTATCTCCACTACATGCGTATCCAATCGCCTCTGTGAACGGGCAATATTCGACTTTAGCGAATCTCAATTCGACATACTTCTGTGCCTCCCCACGTCCTTATCTCCAGTTTCATCTTCCTCTCATCTTCTCTCTCGATACATCAAGGGTGTTCTCCCGCCAGCTGCATGCTCAGAGCGTACGTTGTTCCCTGATCACGCAACAATTCGCCGAACTTAAGGAGTATGATGCATGTTTGTGTATATGTATTACATATATACCGTAAACTGGGGCAACTTTGGCCCATTTTGAGGTAGCTTTGTCCCAGTCAAAATATTAGTTTTGAAGTTATTTGATTACTAGAAAATGATTGAATAGGCTATCCGTTCTTTAAAAAAATTTATTTAATCCGGTCAGGTAAAATTTGAAATGTTCTTCATTAAACAATATAAAAACCAAAATTTTGAATGGGACAAAGTTACCCCCCCCCCCAAGGGCTAAAGTAGCCCCAGTTTACGGTGTATATATATATATATATATATATATATATATATATATATATATATAGAGAGAGAGAGAGAGAGAGAGAGAGATATCCACCAATAATATATATACATTCTTACATACATACATTCATTCATACACACACACACATACACAAACACACTAGGTGTCCAGAAATAAACGCATAATAAGCACAGCACACGATTTATGGGCTAAATTCAACACGAAAATGTTTGTTGGAAAATTATTGTACACGCGCAATGTGGCAACCCTGCACAGAGAATGTCCCATCCTGAGCTTCACGTCCAGATATTATTTTATGTTTACGTCAAGTGAATATAGGATCATGTTTGAACAGCTCGGGATTTTAACCTGCACCCAAAATATGCAGGTCAGAATAATAACAGTAAGATAAATAAGATATCTATGGAGCGCAAGAGGGGACTAACTACAGTCCTGTGTTGCCACGTTGTGTATATAAAATGTCATCGTACAACATTTTGCCACAAACACAATCGTCTCCAATTTTACCCATGATACGCGCCATGTACTTCGCACACAGTATGAGTTTGTTTCTTGACGTTCTGTATATATATATATATATATATATATATATATATATATATATATATATATATATATATACTTATTTATTTAATGCCTTTATTTTAATGTCGATGTTAAGGCATTTCGCCTTCTCTTACACTTAAACATTATCAAACAAAAACAGAAATACAGAACACAATATATTACAATATAAAACAGTAAACAAATAGTAATTAATAACATTGCAAACAAAATATAATTTGTGTGTGGAAAACGATAGCATATAAGACGCTACAATAAAAAAATTTGGAGAAGTAAACTTAATACTTATGTTGACAAATGTAGCATTCAGTAAGTTCGTACAACAACAATTAAGAAAAAAAATATCGATATATATATATATATATATATATATATATATATATATATGTGTGTGTGTGTGTGTGTGTGTGTTTATATTAGGTGTACAGAAACGGCCGTATAAACTCTGCTAGCGGATTTGTAACAGTTCTAATCGATGATAATATCAGAAACTCGCGGTAAATGTTCGAAATTACATCCTCATCTTTCTTTCTCACACACATGCACACGTCCGTCGGGTCGTGCACTGTCGCACCCTGTCAAATATTCCCAAACCCGCCAAAGAGGATTCAAATCGATGGCTTTCTGCACACATATTGTATGTATGTCCATGCAAATCGTCACATTAATATTTATTAAAACTAATTTTTAACCTGCTAGCTTGTTCATAAACAACACCATGAAAAAAAAACATAACAAATACATTTTATTTTATAATTGGTAGTTGTGAGAACAATTTGAAATATTATTTTACAATTTCTAAAAATGGACACACAATTACATCGAAATGAGGTCATCAGCATGCTTGTTTCCATACAACATTAATTTACTACCTTGCAACACATTGAACTTAACTTTCATTGCTCATAAAATATGGATTTCCGGACCTATGTTTGTATAGACTTGTTTTTCTTATTTTGGTAAAAAAAAACACCTTTCAAGTTTGTTCAAGAATTCCTGAATCAGCCTGTATAATATGTGCGACATAAATGTCTGAAATTTTTGCAATATGAAATCGTATTGATTATGTCCAGTATAAGAAAACTAAGCCTCTGATGACGCAAATAATTAGATACCCATCACGCGTGTTACGTATAGCATCACATGCCGCAACACTTCTGTCATGGGAGCGGTTCTAGTAACATCCATAGGACATAATAAAGTGGATTTATGTAGGTTGGCCACGCAGGCCATGTATTCTGGCCGCCCTGTCCACTCCAGCATCCAAAGAATGTCACATCCAGATGACTGTGGACGGCTACGTTCATCCACTGTAGGGATGACGTAGATGACCTCTAAACAGCAGGTGTACCACAAACGCATCATGTTTACGTCTATATCTCCTCTCCCAGACCACAGTGTGCGTTTGTACGAAAATGACCAGTGTGGGGGCCACTATTTCTAGTTTCGTGTTAGTATGATTTTTTTTCCTGAAACACGCATTACTGTATATTCAATTCATTCTCGGAGACGCCATACCTACGCATTTTCTATTATACGGTATGTTTGTTAATAGTGGGAAAAACTCCACATGCGTATTCCTCACGAAAAAGGTTACGACGAAATTATGTTTTTTGCACCTTTCACCTAAACATAATATTAAGAGACTAATGAGCGTCTAAACGAAAAATTTTGAAACCGTTTTTTTTTTTTTTTTTTCAAAATATGGGAAACTAATTGGCATAAAAAAATGTTATCAACAATGCTTAATGTTACTAGGACCTTCAAACCAATAGCAAATAAACACCCTTGTGAAAATAGCAGGTGTGGCTACCCTCTAATAGCATACAACTTTTTACCGTCAGGATTTTGGAACGTTTAAAAAAAAAAAGATCGTTTATTGAGCAATGTTGCCTGTTTAACAAAAAAGTTCTCTTGTTGCAGCTGTCTAGAACAAATCGTTTTCTTTCAAATCACAAATGAAGCTGCAGCGACGGAGTCCCAGAAACATATGATTAATCATAGTATCGAGAGTTAGAAAAATAAAACTCACGCGTACTCAGTATTGTGTATGCTCTATATTCTGTAGTTTAAGTGCAAAATACACACTTAGATCATTATTGAACGATGACGTACAAAAAAATAAGCTGGGTCGGATGAGTTGAAAACCCATTTAAAACTTTAAGATGCGAATAACCAAATCGTTTGTTTCTATGCTAAAAATTGTAATCTACTGTACACGTTTAACAAAACCAATCTTGTATTTTTACCGTTCATGACACCGTTTTCAAGGATTTTTTTAATTTCCGATTCTGTAGGTAATAAAAAACGTAAGTCAATATTTTTGTTTGTCATGCACGACAGATAAAAGATCCGAAACAAAATTTTTTTTAAAAAATACATTGAAAATTTTAGTTTAAATTCACAAATAGGGTGACCGCGACGTTTTTTGCATAAAAATAGTTTATATTTACTGCTTTTGATTGTGTAATGGACACCGGTATACGAACTGTGTGACGTTTAACACTAAAAATACCTAATTCTGGACAATTAAAAGTTGTGAGTCGTACGTCGCGAAACGTACCGGTAGTCAATCAGCATTTATGTACGTAGCAATCAGTAACAAATGCATGCAAAGTAGCGTCAAAGACTTATTTGTTGTAACGTTTCTGGCACGTGCAGGAAACGTGCTGCGAAGTCCCATCTGCAATGTTGACCGTGTAACATTTATGTAGGCAACATGTCTATAGACTGTGTAACTAACATGGCACATTGTTACGTTGTAGCAACGTTTCTGGCACCTCCTGTCCCGTTAGGGAAAATAAAACATATCTCGTACAAATATAGAAATGTTGATAGCAATAAATATTTTCGGTCAAGTGCCCCCTTAAACAGGAACATTTACGATACAACATTCGGAAATTCGCTGCCAACCATAAAACTAGTAATGTAACTATCGGCAATGTTGATTTATATGTAGGGACTGTTGGTTTTCGCGAAAATAGTTTTGCCCCACTTTGTTTTAGTGTCTTACGTGCATATCTGCAGTTCTGCTTCGTGGTTACAAGGCAGTGTGACTATATGAAGAAACTACTCTCATTTCAATGAGCCAATCACGGTAAGTTTACTGCAACACCACACGTCTATGATTTGCGGGTAGAACACCACTACTCCTGAGAGTTAAAACGTCCAATCACTGACCGTGAGGCAGAGCTGCAGACGTGTCGTAATGCACTGAGACAAAGTGGGGCAAAACTCTTCTCACGAAAATCATTAGTTCCTACTTATATGCAGTAACGGCTAGTGTTATTTATTTATCACGACTTAACAGAATGCACAAGTCATTTGTATTATTTATCTCATTCTTGTTTGTTGAATAACTTATCGATAATGTAGGCCTATATGCAAGTATGTTCTAGAATTTAGATTTGTTTTTCATTTTAGCTTTGTCGCAGCTGTCAACTTGTTTTATTTTAACTACGTCAATTTTATATACTTAGTTGCTACTTTGTATTGTTTCTAGTTACATTTCAACTCAATTTGTTGCTACCTATGTGCATGTGATACCGTATTTGTTTTAAACATGTTAAGTGTGAAGTAATTTTAGTCTTAACTTCGCGAAGAAAATGAAAGACGAAATAAATAAAGTCGCAGATAATACGTGGCCTTTTCTTACAATGAACCCACAACACTTCACATTTCGCTTACATAAAGTCTGAGCCATTATTAGAAATTATAATTTTTATAATTTAAATTTAAATAAAAGAAATAAAAACAACACACAGTAATAAAATACAAACTTACAGGAAAAATAATGCACAGGTGCCTTAATTTTCAAAATATAGTTGTAAATATATTTTGGATATTAAGGCACCTGTGCAAAATTTCTCCTTTAAGTGTGTACTAGTATAATTATGTGTAGTTATAAAATGTTTTTCAAAGAGTGTATCTGTAGTGCTCACTTTACCCCGGACGAAGTATAACAAGGCTGATAGTTGGCGGGGTGACTGACATGGCGGAGAGGGTGTGTGTGTGCGGGGGGTGAGGGGGTAGTCATAACGGTGCTCATGAAGACCTGGCGTCCCGGGGGAGCTGTTCCAGGGGACGACGACCTCGACAGGCGATTGTGCTGGGCTCGTTAGCGAGCTCCGTCACGGCCACGAATATTTGGCGGGCCTTGCCCTGTCTCCCAGGACTGCGTTCAACGACCTCGTCCATCCCCGGCCAAGCTATACACTACCTAGTGATCGCACTCTTCATGCTAGTGAAACCTCTGCAGCAGGGGAAGAACGACTGTCAGTCAGAAACACACAACTCCTAGGACTAATGTCTAGGGACCCTTGCTTACCGCGAAAATAATTTTGCCCCACTTCGTTTCGTTGCCTTACGTGCACATCTGCAGTTCTGTTTTACGGTCATTGATTGGCTATGTAAACTCTCGCGAGCCTTGGGATTATACCGGCAAATCACAGATGTGTGGTGTTGCAGGAACTTACAGTAATTGGCTCAGCCAAATGATACGTAAAGACGCCCTGCCAATAACCATGAAGCGAAATTGCAGATATGCAAGTAAGTCACTGAAACAAACTGGGGCAGAATTCTTTTCGTGAAAAATAGGGGTCCCTACTAATGGTTAGAAACACGGACATTTCGCGAATTCATTTAAGAAGACGTTAGATTTCAGCCTTCTGTACACGTTTGGGTTACCGTTACTGAAACTAAGAGTTGGTCAGTGGCGGCTCGGAGGGTGTTGGGAGGTAGGACACAAGTTGTAGATAACTGTATATGGTTGTGTGCTAGTTGACGCTACATCCACTTACACGCTGGTATGTAGGTGCCGCTTATCACTCACTGCTCACAACATAATAAGTAGACAGTATATTTCATGGTCATTCGTACACGGCGGCGTGTTCACGGGAGTGTACAGTTATCGACAACTCGTGCTCTACCTGCCGACAACCCTCGAGCCGCCACAGGAGCTGGTGAGTTTGGTGAAAAGAATTATGCAACAATTTGTTCCAATGCCTCATGTGCACATCTGCAGTTCTGCTTCGTGGTCAGTGATTGGCTGTTGTTAACTCTCAACGTCTTGGGCATCTACCCGCAAATCACAGAAGTGTGTCGCAGTAACCTTATTCTCATTGGCATATTCGAATGAAGTACTTATCTGCACTAATACACTCTGCCAATAACCACGAAGCAGAGGTGTAGATGTGAGAGTTATGCATTGGTACAAAATGTTGCGTATTTATTTCCACCTAAAATCGCCAGCTCTACTGAAACTCTTCCTTGAGGACTGCGAGACAATAGCAGACCTGCATCAAAGCACTCACTGACTCCAGAGCTACGTTGCCACGTGTACAACTGCTCACTCACTGGAGCAACAGACAATGTACAAGTATCTGAGGACATAGTGTACACAGGACTGTGCAGTCCAGCCTGCTGGGCGTTGAACCCGTGACATTTCCAGGTCTCTAATAATTACTGACAATAATATCAACTGATAAAAACACACTGAAAAGTTAGGCAGAAAATTAAGCTGTTTTTGCATTTCACTCAATAAAGAAGACATGTTCATAACTGTAAGAGACTTGTTTTTTACTATACTAACATAAAAGTCCTTGTTAACGTATGGTGTGATATTCTGGGATATATTTGAAAAATGGAAAACTGTATTCAAAACACAGAAGAAAATTATACTCATATTAGAGAGGATGATTAATCGCGGGAAATGTTGACTGTTGGCTGGGTTTTAACGCGCGTTCATTTTACCAATACATATGTCGGCACGCTCATGTCACTATTCTATACCTTTAAATCAGTCTTCATTGAAAAATGTTGTAAGGGTCATATAATATTTTTCGTTCAAATTTACAACGTGAAATGATATTAAGAAGATTGATGCATAAGTTAAACAGATAAATTTCATGTCTAGAATGATTATTGACATGGTATTTTGTTATAGTTTCAGACATAAAAATGTTGATAATAGTACATTCTTGCACACGTTCTTTATTACTCAGAGAGATGTGATTCTGTAACCGGGCGCTAAATTTTACTTCAAGCTTATTTTTTGGACATTGTAATGCTAAGAATCGTAAAAAAATTTATCTTTGCTTAGTTGATAATATTATGGAACAATTTTTATGGCTTCTCCTATAAAATTGACAATGACTCTTTTAGTCCAAGCCACAGGTTTATATTTTATAATTAGTAGAAAATACAATTGGGTTGAAAATAAAAAAAAGTATTCAGGTCTTCAAATGTACTCATTTTATCGCGAACCGCCTCTACGCGAAATCTTGTAGTATAATGTAAATTTCACATTAGTGCGGCAGACGAGACTTTAATAAAATAACTTGCCAGTCTATCAACTTCAAGGATTTTGTGACATCAGTATGACAAAAATAACGGACGCAAAGCGAATTCCGAATAGAAAGTATTTCTATTTTATGTTTGCGTTGCGGATCCGACAAAGCTGAAAATTTAATTTTATTTTGTTCTCAAGTGTTGGTGAAACTGGAGTGTTGATAATAAATTTCAACAAGAGATTTTAGTTTGTTTTTGTAAGCAAACCACGACCTTTTCGAGCAATCGTGTAATTATGTCTTCATTTCTAAATTTTTGAATGCCAGTGGGCTCAATTTTTTTGTTTATTGCCTTTTTGTTTTTTTAAATCGTCGTAACTATATGGTATGTCAAAATTTGGATAAAAAGTAAATATAAATAGTTCTTTTAATGTAATGTTACAAAAATAATGTTTTATTTCACCATAAAAAAATACTTATTTTTCCTTCATTCATGCAAAATGAGTCAGGAAATTTTGCAATTAGAGTGCCGATTGGCGAGTTCGAATTTAACTAGCACACACAGATTTCTAATCTAATTAAAAGCTTACTTTCGTATAGTAATAATTTTATTCAACATAATTATTCAATTATGTGTTTCTGAAAAAAAAAAGTTTAATTTCGATGTTGAATTTCGATGACTACATAGGAAAAACGTTTTTCAAGTAACACTTTTATGTAAAATAAATATATTTTTATACGTCACAGCGGTTATTTAAATGTAGAGGACAGATGTTTTGAATCTCACGCCGATGTCCGTTTTGACTGGATTACATGTTCTCCGAAGTTCCAGTGGAGTCGGTGGTCGTGTAGCCTCGCACGAGGAGTCAGACGACAATCATCCACAGTGAACACCAGTGGTCGTCAGCAGTAACGGAACCATAGATGGATATCACTGAAATAACTGGCCAGTGACCGCGGCCGAGCTCTCGAACGCGCAAGATACAATCACCCAGGAGCCTCGTCTACCACGCGTTTAAAATACGTTGCAGCGTGTTCGTAAATACTTTCTTTTTTAAGGGACTATTCCACAAATGCCCTAAGTGTCCACGTACGAAAAGAAAATACACTCCAAAAGATGACTGAAGAGTCATTTCAAAGCATCGCGTCGATTAAAATAATCATTTCTGAGCTCCTCAAAAGGGTTTGAAGACAGCTCTTCAAAGCTGTTATACCTGAAAAACTACTCACGGGATTATGAAACTACTCTAGAAGCATGCAATGTACTTAGCTTTAAACTTTCTACTAATGAAAAAGATGGGGTCTCAACTGAAAGTGTCAGTCAGGCGAGTGATCTACGATACCACTGCACGTAGTTTCAGTGTGTTACGATAGAGGCGATACCGCACCAGATGAGCCGGTCAACATCGCCCTTGGCGCCGTGCCTCACTCACACAAACACACGGCCAGAAGGAAAACGTCTTAATTATATATTTCTATGAAAGACTGTTAGTTTTGTAGGCGTTACTTCTGAGTACATTTTCCTCTTACAAAAAAAAATAGCTCAGCCAGTTTTCGCATAGTGGCATTTCAAAGGCAACAGTTGCGTGATTTTATTTCTTTCGCCCCTCGAAAAACCAACTAGCGTAATGAAACGAAATAATTTTATTTTTTAAGATTTTTTGTTTTGTGTATACGTAAATGTTCGCATATCTACATAACAACGAGCTAGGACTTTGTGTTGGAAATATTTTTGAAAAATCATAAACTCTGTACGAGTATTTATTAATCTCTACTTCACACGAATATGTAAAGTGGTCTGTTGTTTTGTCATATTAGTCATCATTAGTATTTAATTTTTTTTCTTAGTTTTTGGCAGTTCTATATTTATGTAATTTTATTTTGTGCATCTGTAAAAAAAATGGTTCAGTGTAAGAGAAGGCTACATGCCTTAACTTCGATATTTGAAAAATAATACAATAAATAAATAATTCACAGTAGAAATACATGTTACAGGCTAGGGCTTTAAGTATATAAAAAACCCTATTCAAAATAATTTTATATTAAAAAAATTTTCAATTAATAGCAAAAAATTCCAAATTTCTAAATTTTTTTAAAAATACAATACAGTTTTTTTTAAATTTTTTACGTACTTAAATCCCTTGTCCGTGTCATGTACTTTCACTGTGAATTATTTTTTAAACTAAATATTGATTATCGGGGGGTGAATAAAGTAAAAAAAGGCAAATTTAGAGTTATAAATTCCACTATGGGAAAACGGAAAAATGTTTTATAAGAGAAAAATCTACTCCCAAGTAACGTCAAAACTAACATTTTTCATACAAACACAAAATTATGATTTTCTCCTCCTTGCGGTGTCATATTTCCACCAACATTAGTTGAAAGTGCTTAATTTATTACTTCTAAATATATTAGTTTCATTAATGTACAAACTTAGATAACCGTATGTAATATTTAGTTTTTTTTTTTTTGTATTTTAAGACGTTACAGCCCATGAACTATAAATATTGTCATATTAATTGCAAATACTGTATGTGTGACTTTATATTTATAATAGACTAGTCTATTTTTAATTTTGTTACTATTCTGTGCAGGACCTTAGCCGATATATATATATATATGTGTGTGTGTGTGTGTGTGTGTGTAGGTGTGTGTGTGTGTATTTCAACAACCGGCTGCCTAAGGTTCGTAAAAATTAATTATTGGTTGATATTTTTGTGAAGTGCTACTTTGTTGTTGTCTTGCTTGTCACATAAATTATTCAATTTTATTATTATTTTTTTTACATTTTTTGTTTTGTGTATACGTAAATTTTTGCATATCTACAGAACAACGAGTTAAGACTTTGTGTTGGGAATATTTTTAAAAAATCATAAGCTCTGTACGAGTATTTATTAGTCGCTACTTCATACGAATAGCCTATGTAAAGTGGTCTGTTCTATTGTCATGTTAGTCATAATTAGTTTTTAATTTTTTCCCTTAGTTTTTGGCAGTTCTATGTATATGTGATTTTATTTTGTGCATCTAAAAAAAATTGTTGAAGTGTATGAAAATTAAGTCAATAAATAAATAAACAGCGGAGCGATAAGAGCCAGTGTCCCACGCTAGATAGGCAGTTTGTCGCCTATATTCGCAGCGCGCCAAACTGGCGTGCAAGGTTTCCCTTGTATTCTTTTTTCCATGGGACTTTAAGCGGTGACACTAATATTTTATTTTTAGATAGTATGAAATAAAGACCAACGCATGCCTCGCTCTTCATACGTTACGAATTAAGGTAATATTTTCGGAATTACAGCAGTCTAAAAAAACCCGTTTGTCGTCATTTTGAGAGGTCCGAAATCGTGTTTCTAACATTCGTGCTGAAATGTTGAAAACATAGAAGCATAATTTCAAGAGTGTGCTATTTTCGTGGATAAACATAGTATGAATAAGTTAAGCGGTTTGGCGTAAAAAAGAATAGAGTGACACACTGCAACGTCGTCCATGCGCCAGTCGAGGACTCCTCTTAATCAGAGGCAGGGGTTTACGACCGGAGGACGTGAGGCAGCAAGACAGAGGGTGACATGTCAGATGCCAGCGAGTGACTTCCCAGCGGGCGAGAAGATGGCAGGAAGCCACTACGGGGTTGTCGCGGGTACCTGAAGGGTCGCCGACCTCGGCCAGGTCGTTCACCCTTACAGCTCGCGGAAGGGCTGTATAGCTGTAGCAGGGCGTCGACTCCAGTCTGCTATTGTGGCCAGGGTGTCTTCACCCGCACTCGCCCCCTCTCCCCCACCACCCGTACACAAAAACCCCCTGCAACTACGTCAAGGACGGCGCTATCCCATCCTTCACTATTCTCGAGCAAGTCATCATCACTATAGTCTAGCATTTTGACTTTGTAGCCTACCAATTGAAATTTCTAGGGCAAAAAAAAGTGCTAGTGATAATTTTTGTGTTTTAATAAGGGAAGAGCTATTTTATATTTAGCGTACTCATAAAGAGCCTTAGATGGTTTCAGCAGTTAATTTTATCAACCCTCACACTTATTTTCCTCTTTTTGTACCGTAAACTGTTTCACAATAAATCAATTAATTTTTTTTTTTTACTTCCTATAGTTAGAGACACTGGAAAATCGCGGGAATAGTTGACTATTTGCTAGGTTCCAACGTGATGTATAGATATAACAATTCTTCTGTATCTTATTGGCTATGGTTTATTTGAAGTATTGTTTCTGTCTTCAACAGACCCAGCTAGAACTGTACAGCTTGAACACACAGCGTGTGTGATTTGTCCCAAAACTGTTCACACGTGTCACGGTTAATATACTATAGTTTATTGGAGACTATGCTAAACATTTTTGCGATTTTCCAGTGTCTCTACCTATAGTATATTCTTTCTTTTACAATTTTAATCTAAAAAATAGCTGTTTCCGAATCACAGGATTAATCCTCGGATCCCTGAATCCTCGTAGCCTTCGTGGCAATGCACCCTTCGCAGTTAAGGGTGCATTTGTGTATAAACGTTACCTCCGATTTCTCAATTCAAACAAATTACTACCGCAAGGGCGCAAGTGGAAGGATGCATCTTGGATACTCGGTAGAATTAGGATAAGAATAAAAAATGGCCGCATCCTTCATTATGCACTTTTCAAGGATGCGAGAGTGCGAAGGATCCCTCAAGGCGATATTCGGAAACGGCCAATGTCATTGTACACTGGGAAAAAATTAATGTTGAAGTTACCATATTTGTGTTAAAATAGGAACAACTAACCAGTTTGCTTGTCGATACCATCTGAACAGTCCCTTCAACCATCTGTTTTGTAGAAGTTACCATCTGGTGTGTAAAAGCAACAAGGCTCTTTGTACCGACAACTAAACTGTTTAGCTATCCCTATTTCAACAGAAGTATGCACAGAAAATACTATTTTGTGGTGACTGCAAAATGTTTTGTCAATATGGACCACACGGAATATTTTTGCTGTGGTTACAAAATGTTTTGGTAGTCACTGCAAAACTATATTGGGGACAGCAAAAATATTTAATGGTCACCACAAAAAAATTTCGGTAAGTTCCATAATGACAAAATATTTTGTGGTAACCAATAAGTATTTTTTTCAGTGTGGTACCTACAACTATACTATTTTTGCAGTGTATGGCGTAAATTAGCACCGTGTCCTCGAGGTTGAAACCGTCAGCCACACCAGAGTGAAATGACGCGGAAGTAATTAGCCCATCTGCCAGTCCTGTGCCAATCGACACCCGCTCCTTTCTCAACAGTTTTACACTCAACTGAGCTCTGCTGGAAGTCTTGATTAGGCATGGCCTTTTACGTCAATCAGCAGCTTACTGACCGTCAATTTATTTTATCTATCCGGCCATTGGCTGGTTTACAACAGGTCGTGTTCAAACAGATCAACAACAAAAATTACATACAGATGATGTTACATTATTAAACTTAAAACCCAAAAAAAAAAAAAAAAAGTCCTATTAAAACTTAAAAGCTTTGAAAATTGTAATTTGATAATAGACAAGAAAATCAAACAATAAATTGTATAGTAATATGTAAACTTAAATTTATGTGACAATTTTGTAAGCAAGATTTGTTTTTCTCTTTAGAAATTTAGGAACTTTGTGTATTATTAGATTGTATGTAAACTTAAGAGTAATTATTGTGTTTTTGATATATGCTCATGTATACCGGTTCCAGTGGAAGAGAAGGCAGATATTGCCTTAACTGCGCCCAAGGTAAATAAAGACAAAATAAATAAATAAAGTTATAACAGTTTAGTTACATAAGTGGCATTTACTTTTCTGTTATATTTATCTTAACAAACAAAAAAAATCTGAAAGTTCAAAATTAGTCTAAACTTACAAAAAACAATTAATCTAAAGGCATATTGACCAGAAACCAGTCTCAGTTACAAGCTGTCATTTTTTTTTTTTTTTTTTGCGTGAACAGATATCGTTTAAGTTTCTTTCTGAAAATTACATCATTGCTGGATTTTCAAATTCTCTGGCAGAGCGTTCCACTGACTGAATGCTTTTATGCTGTGAACCTCGTTAAAGCTCAAAGGTTTACATGACCGAGTCCTTAGGTTTCAGCAAATAAAAATGTATCCTGATAACGTTAACTATGTTATCTCTGTCACGTAACCAGGTTAGCTTGATCACCACAGGTTAGCCGTAGGTTGCAATCGAACACATGCAGTCAATTAACTATGTTCATTATATGCAAGCTAACTCTTGGACCCTTGTTTCTACATATTTGACGATAGTTATTTTTAAAAAGTATTGGGGCCGATATCATAAAATTGCTTTGTAACTTTGCCATACCTGTTACATACTACATACGCTGATTTTGTCGAACAAAATACAGCGTTATGGTAGCTGATTAGTTAATTAACGAAATTTTTTGTGAATAAATATATTAGCTAAAATCCTTACACTGTTTCGCTCGAAAAAAATACGTAACATATCAAAATCCATTTACAGCAAAGTTACAGAGTAATTTGTCTATTTCGGCTCTCATCTGTGTTTAAAAAAAAAAAATGATTGTCTCGTAAGCGTAGAAACTCGGGCCCGTATCCATAAGTCCATTTCACACGATCAAATATTTATTGAATTCAATTTTGAATTCAGTTAATTCAGTAGAATACCACTTTATTTCCATTCAATGAATGTTATTCAATAAAAGTTGAAAAGATCACTTAAAAATTTACCACACAGTTTGTAACTAAATAGTGCACATGATTAATAATACCGTTATTTTAATGATATCTGCTTATCCTACGTGACTATAAAATATTTAATTAAACCCAAAAAAATATTCTTATTATTCTCGTACGTATACTTTTAAGTATTAGTTTGCGTACAGTATTTATTTTTAATTTTACTCAATTAGCATTCAGAACTCAATTAACATGTTAGACTATCTGTATAAATATTGTCAGAAAATCCTCTTCTCTATTATTAAAATTTTGATTCAAGTAAATTTTAAACATGTTTTAAACGAAAATCTCCATTTAGTCAGTATGGAGTTCAATAAATAGAATTTTATATATTATAAATAAAGGTTAAGCAAAATTTGATCGTGTCAAAGGGTCTTAAATTTGTAAACACCTCGAATGGGAAATTTGCTCAACCCGGGCTTACCGAAGTGACTTTCAACAAACGTCTCATGTTCGTGCGCTCAGAGGTTGGTAGTCCTGGCAAAGGTTGGTCCCCAAGGACGAATTCTTTGTTGACAACTAGGGGTCGCTCACCCGGACGGACAGACGATTCTGAGAAGAGGGACGAAGACATTTGAGGTATTGGCTAGAACAACCAACAGTGCAAAATTTAAAAATCTGCAATCTGTAATATCATATGGACAACAAGACTTCGTTAAGTTTAAAAGTGTTTAAAATGCCGACATGTATAAAATTGTAGGCTACAGAACTGTTTTTTTTTCTTGAAACACAAGTTGTACCATGACTTTACGTTGGTTGCACTGAGTCAGCCTATATCGTTTTGTCTTTGCCGAACATAACGGACGCTAGTTAATTCGTTAACGAATTCAGTTGATTTATATTTTTGTATTTCTGCCTTTAAATAGGAAAATACGCGGAACTACTGTACATTCGGCAATTCGCTGCCAACCGTATAACGAATAAGGTACTACTGTTAATGTAAAGTTATTTGCAGTAATGTGTAGTGGTTATTTTTTTTCAGCGGTTAAATCTTTAGTGCTAACTGTATCCCGGACGACTTGTACTTAGACCGTCTATGTAGTCCTAATTATTCATAAATATATGTTTACAAAAGTAAAATTCTAGATGAACTGGTATTTTGCACGTTGATTCGCAGTCGGGAGGGCCCGTGTTGAATTATCGTACAAGTCTTTGATTTCGTTTATCCATTATTTTCTTTAATGAATTCAGGCGAATACTATGGCGGTTACTTAATTCAGGCCCTGGCAGATTCCTTCCCAATTCCGTCCTTAATCACCAATGTTCCCCTGCCAAAAAAGCGAAATGCGTTTCGGGTGCACATATGATGTAATGTATGTAAGCGAACATGTATACTTTGGTGATTTGCATTAGGAGAAATATTTATTTTGGCGTGAAGAATTAAAAAAAAAAAAATAATGGCGTTATGGCAATTTAGAAAAATATAATATGACAAGTTACTCATTGTGTGTGTAAAAGAAAGAGAGAGAACAAAAATGTCTGAGAAAAAGAAAATCAGTGTTTCTGTATGTATTTGCACGTATGTACGCCTATGTGTATGTGTGCGTGTGTGTTTTTCAGGGTTAAAACTCACCCACGTTTGACTGCGAATATATTTGTGAATAGATGCGTAAGTGTATGTATATTGAAACAACTTTGCTGTCCTTGGAGCAGACAGTTTCGTTTGCGATGAAGGGCTTAGATAGTTAAATTAATGAAAACCAAATTTTATTTCTTAATTTATTACAATATATATCAAACACTCTGTATTAAGTATACAACACTTGCGATTCACCATATTTAAAAACATTTGCAGATATTATTTACATGTAAACTGACTAAAAGCCTAATTTACTACTCTAATATTTAATTAATAAATGTCTCTCTCAGTCCTAAGTCTCTGTCTAGAAATGTAGTGCCATGCACAGCTAAAGCATTATCTGTCCGTCCACTTTCTCATTTACACCACTCCAAGCGTGTCGCCGTCATCCACACCTGCGTAGCCTCTTCTCAATCTGCTGATCCCGCTTCGTCTCTCGCTGTCAAGTCCGTCGCGAACACTTATAATCGCCTGCGTTGACGCCCAGAATATTCTCAGAGCTCGCCGACAATGCTGGTTGATGTAAGATAAACATCCTAAGTGTTGCTGTAACATTCAGTCATGTCCTAACTGACTGCTTGTCAGGTGCCCACCCATTCAGAGTGCCTGTAACATCAGCCAGGCACAAGTGGCCCGCGTCGCCAGGGGCGGGAAGATGGGGGAGGAGTGCAGTTCGTCGTCTCGTTGCCGGGACCTAGCGAGCATGGGAGGGGAAGGTGCCATGGCTCATCAGGTCGCTCAGCCCAAAGACTTCGGGAGCGCTGCCTCGTTACAATATGTATACATATTAATAGTTAAAACGTAATTATTCAGTATGTAAAGATACATGTTTACAACTATATACTACAGTCTACAGGACTCCAAGCAATTTGATACAATACACTTGTGTTCTATACGGTCGGGAAATATCTGATTTTTTGGAAACTTGTTCGTGGTATTGGGACAAACGAAACCTGCGTTTAAAATTATACGGTAATTGCTCAATGTTCTCTGCCCGATGTTACCTCTGAACGTACTAGTTTTAACTTGCAAGTAGGTCTGTTTAGTCTGGCCTACAACAGAGCGCTGTACGTATGCCGTAAGGGGTTTACACAATTAACAACTTAAGCATTTAGACTTAAGCAGTAGGGCAGAGTATTATTATTATTTTTTTTTTCGTCACAACGATTCGAACCGAATCCTACACAATTATATTGTTACTGCTTTCTTCTGAAGTTCGACAGTGGAATTCACTATAGTTGAACCAATCAGAGTAAAGGTCGGTGTTCCCATGATGCAATTCATATTTTACTCGATAACCACGATCTTGCTTTAGCCAATAAACTACACACGGTCAGAATATTTTTACAGAAAAGAAATGCAATTTATGTTTTCAATTGTAAATACTAGAAGAATTTCATTTACATGCCTTGCAAAGATTACTTCCAATTTATTTTACTGAATAATTTTAACCATAACCTTCGGTATAAACAATAGAGTCAGAAATGTAATACTGAAAGTCTGTTTCTATTGGCTGAACGGAGATAGTAACTAATGTTGTGTAAGCTCAATTTTTGCGACTCTACTGCTTTCTAATTTAATCTACTTCTTATTGCTTAACTTTTTAACTGAGTAAACTACTTTAATACACATTTGTTGAGTGATTTACATATATTTCCCTAAACTAATGTACGTAGGTGTCCTGTATCAAAATGCATATCTCGGAGCTCTGAAAAGTTCTGTGTATAGTTGAAAACACTTACCGTTACATCCTGTGTATTAATTAAGCTTGTAATGTGTTGTAAATATTTTGTACTCAATGTTTAAGGGCGCTGCCTGCCACGAGATCAAAATGTTTTCCAGTGTGTCCATTAATACTTTTTTTTTATCGAAACTACTTCACGTGTGGTCATTGACCCAACGTACGAAATGAAAATACACTTAATACGATGACGGAAAAGTGGTTTCAAAACATCACGTCAATTAGAAAAACAATTCGGAGCCCTTTAAAAATAGCTAATAAAAAGTTTTCCCAACGTTTCATACGTGAAAATCTACTCACGGTATTCGTGTGAAACTACTCTAGAAACATGCACTGGACTTTGCTTAAAACTTTTCACCAGTACAAATATGGGGTCATAACTGAAAGTGTCAGCCAGGCGAGTGATCTACGATACTACTGCACGCCGTTACAGTGTCTTGCGGTAGAGGCGATACCGCGCCAGATGAGCCGGTCAACATCGCCCTTGGCGCCGTGCCTCACTCACACAAACATACGGCCAGTAGGCGGACGCTTTAATAAGCCTAGTGTAAGTTAATGTGCCGATGCCTTAAGGATGCCACCTACCCGCGGGTGAGGGGCTCTAAAAGCGACGGAGCTGTAAGGTCGACCTTGAAGCGCGCATCAAATGCCGCGTCACCTCAACGAGCCAAGCGCTGAACTAGCGTGCAAGCTTCCCGCCGAACGGTTTTTACTATGGGACATTAAGCGGTGACCATATAATTTTATTGGTGGAAAGTCTGTAACTAAGTTCAGTGCAGGTCGCAATCTGAGTTTCACATACATCCGGTTAATACATTTTGGTGTACGACTGGAAAGGCCGTTTTTAGCCACGTTGGAGGGCTTAGAAACAGTGATTTAATGAACTTCGTGTCTTAACAATGAGGCTCCGACCTTGTCTGAAGTTTGTTTTCTTTTCGTACGTTGGCACAATGGGCACACGTGGAATATTTTCGTAGAAAAAACCGGTTTACGAGCACACTGCAACGCATTTGAAGTGTGCGGTAGGCGGGCCCCTTAACTGCTCATTATAATATATTAATAAGGGCCAGAGTCACAAGCTAGCGGCCGTGTGAGAAGACAGCTGCGAGTGGTAGCAGGTCTACGACAGTTGTGGTCCATGAAAGATGCTCGCAGCTTCATTGTTACCAACAGACAAACTGCCCGGCTCGGTAATTGCTCACCGCCGCTATTGTGGCACATCCCGTATATCACACCTACTGCTGCCCCTCCTCAGCCACCCCTCCCAGTGTTCAGTGATGCGTGCTGGAGACAGCGCATTTTCGCGGCTCCATATGAGGACAAGGTGAACTCCACAGGGGCGTCATTTAGGGGAGGGGAGAGGTGGCAACTTCCCCTTCCTCAATTTTGAATGAAAACTCTATGAAATGGTTTTTGTGTGAAAGTTTTGATATTGAAGTACTTGTACTTACATAAGTACATAAAAATTAAGTTTTGTTATTAAAATTTGGGTACACAAAAGGAAAATTCCTAGAAGCATTCTCCCAAACGTTAACCAAATAAATACTCCCCCCCCCCCCCCTTTTTCACTGCTACAAAGAAAACCTGAAATGGCGCTCCTGACTCAAAACACGTCTGTAATTCAATAGTAGACAGCTAATTATGGGCACTTACTCTTAATATTTTGTAGAATGTGTCACAATACGAAGCAAAACTTACAGCATGAAAGGTTCATTTTAGAACTAAAATTGTCTTGCATTTTGATCCACATTACAATATACTAACAATAATTGGCAACACAAACATCACACCCTCCGAACAGAAAGCCTATCATTGCCCATAACATTGAGTAAGCCCATTATAGCCTGTCTCACATAATGATTCCATTTTCTTACAGATATTAAAACTATCATGGGTAAAAATTTGTGTTGAAAAATAATTTTTATTTCAATGTACTGCACAGTTTGTGAGCCAGTTAATGCGTTTGTGTAAAAATCACTTATGGCAGAGGTAAACACTGCTTATTCCATGGAAACAACTGTAAAAATAAACGTGGTCACAACTGCCAAAAAATGGAATTCTTATATGAGATGGACTATAGTAGCAGCTGAGATTGCTGATGAGCGTTCCTTTACATGTAACTTACCATGACATGGCGTTTGGGTTGGAGACTGAATCACGTTATCTCCTCGTGCTGTATCTACTCGCATGCAGGCCAGGCAGTTCCAGTAAAAGTACACGACATAAAGAATGACGAAAATTAATGAGGGTACAAATGATAGAGTACAGTACATCTACACTACTTCGTGATACTAAAGCTTCGAGCTTCAGTACCAGAAATACATAGAACATTTTAATTCTGATCTTTATGTGATACATTGGTGACTTATTGCTTAAACTACACATGCCTGCTCTCTGATGGTGACCTAGTGAACTATGTGTATAGATTCTTCCCAGTTATCTATGTGAAGCCCACAACGTGGTTTATCACGATGTTCAGTTATATCACGATAGGCCTATATGGTCACTTTACCCTATACCTTAGTATTTAGGTTTGTTTTCCTGTATAGTTAAAATGCTTCCAACCATGTGTTTAATATTTGATTCGAAAAGGGTTATTTTTAAAAGCAAGTTTAATGCGAATTCAAAAAGCATTTTTGTCGTGTTTAAATGCAGACGGAATAAATCATCGATAACTTTACCTCCGTTTTTAGCTCCCGTACTGAAATCAGCCATTACTGATGACGATCCATGACTGTTTCATTCGGCTTAGGTTGGTACCAACCAGTTATATCAACAGCAAGTGGAATGCGGCCTCAGTACCTCTTAACAAGGCCTAACCAACTTTGATTTTTAATATTTATTTCCGACTGTGATGCACACATTGAAGTCTGCCGACTGGCTTAAAGAACTGTAAAAGTCAACCATCTTTTGAAACAATGAGTTTTGATCATATTTTACAAGAATATTGCATTTAACTAAAAGGATGTAGATTTTATCTATAATATATTGTAAATGTTATTTATTTACGTTTTAGTTTTATAATGCGGAATTAAGGCATACACCTTTCGTAACATTTATCAATGCTTACACAGTTATTATCAATAATTTAAAAAATATCAATAAATAACAAACTGGTGAAACTTACCTTTACAAATGTATCTAGGTCTGAAATTATTAGTAAAAACTTGCTATAACAAAAATTGATTTTGTACAAACAATTGATTTTATATAAGCAAACAATAAATAACTTTTTTTAACCAAAATTTTGAAGTACTAATTAAATATTAAAATAAACTTACATTTTTATGTGAAATATATCTTGTTACATATAGGCCCTTACTAATATTTTAAAAATAAAAGATATCTTAATTTAGGAAACAAGAATTTTCAAGTTGCGACTACTACTTAAAATTGCTATGTGCTGCTCGATTTTCTTATTTATTTTTAAATAACTAATACCCGCAACTTTATTTGCGGGATTTCCAATTTAATGCGATAGTATTTCTGAAGCAAAAAAGTTTTGAAAAGTGCTAAATGGGAAAAATAGATGTTAAGACTCGAAATCGGTCGCCATATCGAATTATTTTATTTTTGTTCTTATGAAATTCTGAGAAAACAATGTGAAATTTGCTATTATTTTATCAAATCTATTTACCTTGCGCTACAATAAAAGCACCGCAGTTGAACTTTTAATGTAGCTATATTTAAGCCACATCCAGTACAGAAAATTAAGAATATAAATAAATGCTGTACTGATTTCGGCTTAAATATATATTAAAAGTTCAACTGCGATGCTTTTATCGTAGTGCCAGGTAAATATAATATATGTTATTGTTGTTACAGAACGAATTGCAGTTAGAAAATTCTTATTACTTTCTTAACCGCAATTAGATTTGTAACAACAGTAACGGCAAAAAGATATTGACGGCGCCATAAAATTCTATCAGTTTGTATTGTATCCCGCAGTTAGGTTAAATTTGCATACATTTACCCAGAAGAAAAGTTGTGACACAATATACAAAAGTGTAAGATTGTAGAGAATTTATAATGTTTGTTGCAATGGAACTTTACATTAAGAATTTATTGGTTTGTGGACATACGCCATTGCTCACGTTTTGATGACCGAACTTGTATTGAAAGACAGAGTGACAAAAAAACACAAAAAAGCACATAAAAGTAAGAAAAACAATCCCAGAGGAGAGAGAGAATTCTACTGTAAAGATAGAATTCAGTTAAGAATTTGATAACAACGAAACACAACAGACACAAAGGAAACCAGATTCCCAATATGAGAAAAGATGGAAGTAGACAAATAGTGGACAGTGTACAACAAATGTAAAACAAGAGACAACCCAACGCAAGTTAAAATCAAGGAAATAATGCAATGTAAGATTGTAGCTATCACTGTCTCGTAAGGCCGACACCTGTGTATCGAGGGAAGGGGGAGGTTGTTGTTTAGAGGTGCGGGCCTCAGGGTGTGGGAGGTGTCGTGAGACAGAGGGTGGCCCCCAGCTGGGTCAAGTGTTCACTCCGGTAGCCGCCCTGTTGCGCTACATGACACTTGTCACTTCGCACGTCTTTTGTCTTCCTCCGCCCCCTCCTGGGTTCCCACGACTGTCGCCATGTCTCCACGGGTACTGCTGCAACCTCCGCGCCTGCCTCAGCCAGAATAGTGAGCCTCTCAACGTAAACTAAAGCCCCGGTAACACTCGGTTTCAGTCACCATATTGCATTTTATTATCTTTCACTCTTTTGGAATTCTAAGAAGAAAAATGTTACATATGCGACTATACCTCAAATTCTATTTACATTTCGCTACAGTACAGACCTTGCTATTTAGTTGTAACATATAGTTATGCCGCAATGTGTGTGGCAATTTTTTTTATATTCATTATTTGCCCGACAAATTGCGACCTGATACATTACTAGCTATATTGCCATACTTGTATTGTAACTCAAGCTAAAGAGAATTTGCAGTATAATCGCCCATTTAACATTTTCCTTCTCCGAATTAAAAAAAAAAAATTGGTTGTCTGTAAAGTCGGTTTACTGACGATAGTTGAACGTGACAACGTCTTAAGAAAATACTGATGGAATGGTATCATTTTTCAAAAGAAAATTTTAATTTCATTTGTTTAATAGATTTGGATGTATATAGAGAAGGAAGTAATTGGAAATCACAATGAAATTGATCAAGTTATATTTATT
>PNEQ01102152.1:0-16768 GCA_003012365.1 Medauroidea extradentata | reverse complement strand
ATCTCGGCGGGTCTCTGTTCTCCAACCTCCTGGAAAGATGTCGCTTCAATGTCAAGCACCACCCCGAGAGATAAAGAGGGAACAGGATCATTCCAGATCACGATATTTTCTCTCGGTTACCCGATACTGGGTGCAGGTGGTTATCATGGAGTAATACAATCCATGCGGCACCCGAGGAGGTCTTTTAGCGCTGCCGCCATTGTATTGTATTTCGCCGCCCTGCCCGAAAGCCACGGCGCCGAGGAGTGAGTGGGAAGGGGGTGTCCTAGCTCCGCCACCACAGTATCGTACTACACCGCCCAGCCAGACAGTCGCGGCTCGCAACAATACTGTAGCTGGCCTGAGCTGTGTAAGTGACTCGAGTCGACATGTTCACGGCCGCCGGCACCCCCCTCCCTTCCTAAGCCTACCTGACACCTTACCGGCCGTAGGTGTAGTGTGAACAGTCTCTGTCTCGGTCTTTCTCTCTCTCTCTCGCTCTCTGTCTGTCTCTCTAGCACACGCTTCCAGCAGTCTCCACGCGAATAAAGTAAATGTATTTTAATTTGCTCGATCTGATTTAATTTTAAAAAAATGTGATGTTATTGAAAATAATCAAATATACGTGTTAGTATCTTTTAAAAATATTATTTGTTCGCAATTGTTAACCTTGACGAATTAAATTACATAAAAAAAATCGTATTTTGGAAGCACTTTTGTAATTCATGGTGGATATTAATATGAGGGTCTCTGATATTAATGTGCAAGGTAAAAGTGAATCACAGTTATGTTTAAATAGACAAAATACTGAAGACTCTTCTTACGTTTTTTGTAGTACTGTAATTAGTTTCATGAAAATTATGTTTTTGTCTGACTACGATATGTAGGGTAGAAAGGAGGGGTCGTGTATAGTTAAGACGAGCAAAATAGAAATATCTGCTCTGTATATTAGTAATACATTGTTGGTTAATGTAAGTAGGTTTATATAATTTTTACGTATGGAATCGTTAAGAATGGTTAGGGTGAGAGAGAGAATTTAGTTAGCGACCAACATCAAAGTCTTTAGCGCTGGAAGAATGTTTAGTTTTAGTCTGACTGTGAGATAGGAACATGAAAGGAAATAAAGACGTATTAGAACTAAAAATACATATGGAAGAAACTCTTAAATATATGAAATAATGTATTTGGTTTCAAATTTACATACTAAGTTCAAAAGCGAATGAAGAAAATACCTGTAGCTTTACACGTAATCATTTTTACTCTCACTTATTAGTATAATGTATTTTACATACACGTTACGCATCGTATATTATGTCTGTTGATGGTGAAAAATTACAGTCTATACTGGACGAGATCTTCCATCTTGAATGATAATAACTCTTAACTACTAGAACCTTACTCTACGAAGAATGTTACAAGCTACTGGCTGTACCGTAACCTTCTACAGATATGTCCTTCGGTAAGAGGCGAGAAGTATTTTCAGAAAGTAAAACGTAGACGTAATTTAAGGTGAAAAAAAAATTTTGGTATCTTGGTTAGCATGAGGAGCCAAAATACAGAGTCAAGACACGAACTACAAAGGGTTGCTTTGATTTATCTATAGAACGATATTTTTTGTGCTAGCAAAGAAATGTGAAATGTATATATGAATGCACTTTAAAATAAAACATGAAATTCGGTAACAAACATGTTTGCAAGACTGGATATTAGATAAAAGGATAAAACTTATATTAATAACTGTAGTAAGTATATGAATATCAGTAGTCGGGAGAGGTGATATTTCAATAGTGTAGAGGTAACATTACCTCCAGTGAAGATGAAAAATATTCGTGTGTGTTCTTACCGCAAGCACGTATTAATGGAAAAATATCAGTATGTGCGTGCAGTCGGATGACATTAAAGTATTATTCATAGTATGTACCAGTGAGAAAACTAGGATATATTTATTGGACAAAGCAACAACTAGAAACGTTATACGGGTTAGTATTCGATAAGGTCTCTTCTCTGTAGCTATACGTCGTCATTTAAGGAAATTGTAACCGTTACGTGTTTAACTTTGTGAGAATCGACGTCAACACCTTCTAGACACCAGTGCTACAAGACATTTGCGTGTTGGTACGCTGTATGGAGACTAGGAATAAGTAAATGTAATACAAACCAGTGTCGTACAGCATATTGATGTTAGAGCTGTAGACTGTATGCACGTATAGCATATATGTACATGTCATGATATTCTCCCTGGAAAGCAACAAGATTCGATGATGGAATGAACTTAGGAGAAAATTGTACCTACTACGAATGATGTGTTAATGGTGAAGCCTTCATTAACTTCTGTTTCGCATCTGAACAGCCCGGAATATTTGTCTATGGCTTCAAGATACGCTTGTTGAAACTGTGACATGATTTACAGTACATGATGTCATGGTAGGGTAGGTGGTATGAGACGAAAAACATGTATGAATAAGGACTGTTTGGTTTATGGGTGTTAAAAGTGCGGGTGCGAGTACAGGTGTATTAATACGTCTATCAGTCAATTAAGAATATGACGAGATGATTACGACGAACATGATAAAAGTTGAGAAGCTAAAGCATCTACGGTTGTACAGATATTTATAATAAAAATGTAATTGAACAGATGTGTTTGGCTTTCTGAGGTAGTCTGAAGACATAATATTGAAATGAACTCAGCAAGGACTAACGTACATTTCATCATAGTATGAAAGAAAATTCGGTTCGATAACCTTGAGAAGAGTTGAAAAATCACCGAGTTAAGAAATAAAATGTATGGATGGAGTGCTATTTTACTGAACCGGTACCGTATTAAGACACACATTGTAGGAAAGCGAACAGGACGAAGCACGTACCACTGTATGATATTCATTAAATTGTATGAATAAGAGATGTTTGTGTCAGGTTATATGCGACGTAACTTACATTTGACCACAACTCACTTCGGAAAAAAAATAGAACTGTATGTATTCGATATTTCCTGTAACTAGTGGGACTGGTGGCAGTGAAGCAGAATTTTATCTACATCAGTGAATAAGTCATGACGTGATGTGAGCTCGTGTTGTACATCTTCGACTAGCACTGCGGTAGCTTTACCTCTGTTGGCGATATCTTCGCCGGTGATACTACCTACATGACAATGACTATGTCGACGCATGGGACTTCCTTGACAAAACTGGCAATATATGAGACTGGGTCAACGAAACATGGATTAAGCATCTGTTACGAGGCCTTAGTTTGCATTGTGACGACACGAAGTTGATGAGCGCAATAAACTAAGTTTTTTTGATAATCAAGCAATACATGGACTTGACTGTGATAGTTTTAAAGTGAAGATTAAATATATTTCCAAGGTATGTGGTGTTTGTTTTACAAGTAGTTGATTATATATTGAATGTACATAAATTTTTATAATTAAGGAAACAGGGTTTTTTAATTAACGTGGGTGTTTGACGAGAATAAATATTACGATTTAAATCCTTTTTTCGTGTAAAAAGTAAAGATAGAATAAAAATAGTAATATATGAAACTGGAGTAGCTGTTCTGGTAAAGAAAAAGGCCTGTGATACGAGAGATTTTATGATGCTATTTGCATAGCTGCGTGACATGACAATGTCATACGCGCGTATATGTACTGCAGAAGACTGTAATGATCAGTTCGAACAGGTTCTGACAGGACTGTTGGAGAGTGAAGGTAGAGTTGTGAGGGGGTATTCGATGGTAGGTGCGAGGGCGTAGGAGTGGTGTGTTTAGCATAAGTAGTATGAATATGAAATTGTACGTCAGTTTCTTCGATGGGGTGGTGTACACCATGTTTGAAAGTAGACGAAGAGTGTTGCATATGTAACTGTCCTGAAAAATATGTTATTTTCAAAACGAATGATTGATTTTATCGGAAATTTAAATAAATATAGCTAATTTGGTAGGAGTGTTAGTGTAGACGATGAAGTTCCGTAGGAAACAATGTCAGTGTAGTTATAAAAAAAGTATTTACCAACAAATTTTTTTAATAATTGATTGATTTTATTGGGAATTGATCGGATATAGCTAAGAAATAAGCCATGTTTAAGTAGTGTTCATTAATGGTATTCAAATAAAGTTTTTGAAATTATAGTTACAATGATAATAAAAACGATAATTTTAAAATTGATGATTAATACGTAGTCTCAATCGATGGTTGTTACTACTTACGGTCATCTAGCTGCTATGTGAAGACACTGGTGACATGCTGTGTAGTGAGAATTATAAAGGAAATAATGTTTAGTCGATGTGTAAGAAAGTGGTGGTAAAGTTGGGAGAGGGGGGTGGAGGGGGTTGTAGTAGTTTGAGCGGATTATAACACGAACGTCAGTGAGAGGGGAAAGTAGGGGGGAATTCATTACGTGACCTCGTGACTAACAGCCAATTAAAATAAAGGAATAGGTAGTGGTAGGGGGAAGGGAGATAAGTTAATATATACATGTAAAAAGTGGTGAGGGGCGTTAGTGTGTCGATGGAGCTCGGCCGGGTAAGACGTGCCTGTAGTTGATTTAATTAAATAAGTTTTATATAAAAAGTTTTTTATTAAATCGTTTTTTTATTAAAAAGTTTTTTATTAAAAAAATTTTTAATGAAAAGAATTTTATTAAAAAGATTTTTATTAAAACGTTTATTTATTAAATACATGCGGTGTTATAATGGAATGTGAAATCGAAAATTTTTTTAGAAACCCCAAGATGGCAGCCGGAAACAATAGGGCGTCCGGAAACAAATTTGAGGTAATATTTTTTTTGAAATTTTTTAAAATTTTGAAATTTTTTAAAAATATTTGAAATTTTGGAAAATTTTGGTAATTTGACACTCAAGGTCAAGGTCACGATTAAAGGTCAAGGTCATTCAACATGGCGGCCGTGACGTCACAACATGGCCGGGGGGGGGGGGGCGCCTCACTCGGGCGGGCGCCTCACTCCGGCTCCATGTGCCAGAAGGAACCAAATCATACTGCTAGCGGGCGTACTATTTACAACACAGCATTGTTTTAATAAGAAGAAAACTCCACGGAAATTGCATTATTTTAGGAAGTAAGAACTAACCAAAGTTGAAAATGTATATTTGTTCAACGTAACTATCGTACTAAATGTCAAAAAAAATATATATATAAATTTTGTTGGATTGAATCACAGTGAAATAAAATTATACAAACTAAGCCAAAAGTACCAAACTAAAATTATTATTACTTTTTTGTCGTTTGAAATGTAACACAATAACTGCAGTTCGTATATTCGAATTTGAATTGTTAGAAACTCAACATCACATAACGTGTTTACTTCCGTGCCCCAGTTACTTGGCTTTCCTAAGCTGTGAAAGAGGTTATGTTTGAAGACTTTTTTTCTGGAATACAGTGCGTATTTCATACGTTCATGAAGTCACGAGCTAAATATGAACATGTGAGCCTTCTTTGCTTTGAAAACACGTACAGGATATCCTTCAAATTTTAGGATTCGAAAAATCTAATAAGTTTCAAGGTGACAAATTAAGAACAGTACATTTCACAAATACAGGAGTAATCCTATCTTCAACGATGCATCCCAATTCAATGGGTAATGGTATGGCTGGCGATCCTTTGTCGTTTCCGCCCATATTATAATCACTCGTTAGTTGACTCATTTAAGTGAACATTTCGTTGCTAAAATTATTGTCCCAATCTCTAATACATGAAATGCAGCTAATAAAATATCATCTAATTTATTCTTCTCGCGTTTCTGAACCATTTTTATTAACTTACGGTAAAAAATATTGTAGTTGTTATTTATAGAAACTGTTTGAAAATGACATGGTTGTATGAGATGCATTCATTTGGAAAGATAACAAGTACTGAACTATAAATTCATATTGGTACAACGAAAATCTGAAAATATTTTTAAAATGTGAAAACCCACTTTAATTATTACCTTTCTTTTCAATAGTATCATTTGAATTCCTGAACTTTTTGCGTTTATTTATGTATGAAGCCCTGTTAAGAGGATAAGTACACGTTATATATTTGATTTTTAAATTCGCACAGTTGACATTCTGTTTTACAACATTTTCAAGTGCAGAATATGTATATTAAATTTAATTTTTTTTTTTTTTTACTTTTCAAGTTTATGTTTATTGCAACTATAACAGAAAGGAGAGTGTTGTTATTAATGTGGTTCTTTCTTGTGGCAACTAAGGAGATTGTCATGGGATGAACGGAATTAATTTTAAATATGTTTCTTTGGATATGATAAAATTACTAAATTAAAGTTCTCACAAAAAATCCATTCAATCATCCTTCGCTAGGAAATTTCAAATTTGTCAAATCAGTTAGTGTGAGAATCTCAAGTCATGAAGTATAGCTTTTATTTTCAATGTTTTCTTCATTGATTGTGATATGACATGGAACACAAATTCTGAACCGGAGGTTCAGAAATTATATTTAAACAAAAATCATTACAAATGCATTATTAATATAGTTGAAACTTCGTATTTTGTAGTTAGGACACGTAACTTCGTGCAGGTAGCCACAACGGCCATTCTGAATAACTTCATGTGCAATTTAACCATTGTTCTGTTTTACACTTACCTACCACTTCAAAGGCGACGTGTACCCATTTACTCTATTTTTGGCGGAAAATTTTATTATTTTTTAAATTCTAAACTGGAGCGGATATCCTAAAACCATTATATACATTTGTTGAAAATGGTTTTTACTACATATCCTAATTTTTCAAAGCAAACAGTTACATATTTTGGATATATATGGATATTAATAAATATTTCTTCAAATCGTTTACTAGGCCAGCCTATAAAACTGTTTGCTTTCAAAAATTAAACAGCCTAGTAAAAAAAATTCACAAATCAGTTTGACATGTTAAAATGCTACCTTTAAGAACTGAGAACATTATATTCGAGTAAAATAGCTTAAATAAGCATACCCGTGGAACAAACAAGCCGTAACGTTCCCGTGGACAGGAAGCGAATAGAAACGTGACTCTTGCAAAGGCTGTAGTCAACGGAACGAGACAGACGCGCTGTGTAATGAAGTGTCATGCACGTGGGCTGGAAGCTTTAAATAATAGGATAAGCTGTCAAAATTTTGCCGTTCCAAGGGAGGAAGCCCCCAAGGACAGTGGCTGAGGTGCGCGTGGACCAGCTCTCCTGCATGAATAATTCAAGAGGAGGTCCGCGACTACTCCGTGAGAGGGCGCTGCCAGCAGTCCAAGTACGCTGGAATTAAACACCTCCCAGGCTGTCATGTTGTTCTACCTGGAGAGTAGTATAACGAGCTAGGCGCAGAGCTTCAACAGTCAGTTTTACGAGATCAACAGATAGCATCGGACGTTTATCCACGCTCAACCACATTTATTTTGATATCTTTGAATGTTTGTTGCAATGTCACTTTACAGCAATAATATTTAGGTTAATAGATATACACCATTACCTATGATTTTTTGACAAAATCTTGCAACGGTGACCATTCAATCCACAAAGACAACGGGACAGTTGAACATACATAAAAGAAGTGACGTACTGGCTTTTCTATAGGCTCAGGACATATGAAACGTTCACAAAACTCAAAGCCACAAAAGTTATTTTTAATGAAAGGATGACCACCCATGGCATTGTCATGAAATGGGGAGTAGCACAAATCATTATTCACAGAATTGAAATTTAACTATATGTCTTTTCCGATATTAAGACAAAATACCATTAAAAATTTAGTTTTTACTGGCCTCGAATACCACGTGCTTAAAATGCGTAGCAGCGTGTTTGTAAATACGTTTGTTTGTACTAAATTATTCCATACATGTCCATTGCGTCAATGTACGAAAAGAAAACAGGCCCTACTTCAAACGATAGCGGAAGGGTCGGTTCAAAGCATCACGTCGATAAGGAAAATCATTTCGGAGACCCTCAACATGGCTAAATATAGCTTTGTTAACCTGTTATATCAGAAAAACTACTCACGGAATTCGTGTGAAACTACACTAGACTTGCCTTAAAACTTTTCACCAATAAAAAGACGGGGTCACCACTGAAAGTGTCAGTCAGGCGAATACCACTGCACGTCGTTTCAGTGTCTTGCGGTAGAGGTGATTACGCGCCAGATGATCCGATCAGCATCGCTCTTGGCGCCGTGCCTCACTCACACAAACACACGGCCAGTAGACGAGCGGGTTAAGTGTGAATTTCTCCCATATTTATTGCGCTAGACAAAATTACGTTGTGTAACCATACCCAATTTTTTATAAAGAATCATTCCCCAATGTTTGCAACAATTGTTGTGAAACATCCCTGTAAACACATACAATATAATATATACATATTTATTAAATTTAACGTTGTAATGACGGAAATAAGTACACATGACTGATAAATATTCTGTTAATGATGAAATGTTGAATGTCATTGCTTGCCTACAAGAACACATTTATTAAATAATCAGTGTAACAAAATGTCAATTTAAACGGGACTCATGTGACAGCATGGTATCCACAACTGTTTGTGTAATTTTACGTCAGCACGTGTGTGTATGCTTACAATTTATGGTTTGTTAAAATTTGTATTAATTAACACAAATATAAGTACTTAAACGTAGGGGTATATTTAAAAGTCTTCGTACTTTTATGACCCTGGTAAGTAAAATTCAAATGAGACTTTTTTTTTTACCAGAATTGAACATGAGATATGTACATGAGAGTTACGCATCTTCTATGTCTATTTTAAATATGTCATTGTACAATTCACTAGCTTTTCATTATTCACCATTGAATTTTGTAGCCACCATGTGTGTAGATTCAACCATCGTCGCATTACCTGGCCGACATCATAATCAACTGATTTACATAGACGCTCTAAAGCTATAATTTAATTAGCACTGCACGTATGACTTTATTAATAATCTATTATTAACAGCGCGTAGTTCACAAAACATATTTTATAAGTATTTGAGAATTTATCCGCAGTAGTATAAAATAGCCGAAGTTAGGACAAGGATTTTTAAGGTGGTGCCATGCCCGAGTGAGGTGCCATCAGCCACTTTGGATTACGTAACGGCCACCATCTCGAATGACTTCACAACGGCCATCTTGAATGACGTAACATTCAACTTTTCCAAAATTAAGAGAAAATTCCAAATTCCAAATACAATGCCGTAAAATTTGGCAGAATAAAAAATCAAAGAAGTAAGAAAAACATTTAAAAAAAGGAAAGCCTCTAAAAATTCGGGACAAAATCCGCAAATTCCGAAAAATTAAAAAAATCAAAGTAATATCTAAAAATTCCGGAAGTTTCGAAATAATATTTATAAATTCCAATAATATTTTGTTATTTTTCGTTATCGCCATCTTGTTTCGGCCGTCGTTTGGGGTTAACTCTATGTATTATGAAAAATTTTCTTTTTCGCATCCAAACCAAACCCCGCAAATATTTAATAGTTTAACACAATATAAACAATTTTGTGTAAACGTGTTGAATTAATACGACACATACATTCATTTATTTATAATTTGCACCTCACGTGTATTCAGATACATAAGGTGTAATTGGACACCTCACAAGTAATTCGATACATGACTTAAAATTTTACACTCACATGTAATTTGACTTATCACATATGAAGTCTAATACTGAGGTCAAAAATGTAGTTCTAATAATTAGGTCTAAAAGTGAAGCCCAAAAGTGAGGTCAAGCAGTATACTTGAAAAAAGGAAGCTAAAGATTTTTTGTATCTACATGATATATAATGGTATATCATAATACACATGAATGCTTTGTAGGTGAAATATCTCATACGTGCTTGAACAAGGCATGTTGAATATTTCTAAGTCGAGTAAAATTGTATGCTAGTACGCGTAGGCATTATGCGTGTACGACGGACGTTTTGACCAATGGATTACAGTTTGGTATAGGAACGATTCGTAAAGCATGGACTGTAATGACTTATTGTATAACACATTTAAAGCGACAGCTGAGCGACTTCTTAAGCATTGAATCGAAGGGACAGGCAAGCGCACGTGCGTTAAGAACTACACAGCAGCTGCAAGTGCATAGTTGCCTTTTAATCCTAAATATAATATATGAATCTAATACATAGTGTTTCCAACTAAATCCTGGAAGCCATAAGCAATACGACTGCGACTCAATTTTGGAAAAATTTTGCATAAAAAACGCTGGAAATATCGCGCTTATGTTCGTTACATTCTAAGCGAAAAAAAAATGTTTTAGCCGTACTTTAAGATACGGTCATAGTAAATTCTCATATGGCTTCGAGAACTGTATTTTCTTTACGTACATTCGGAACTTGTATGTGGCAATGCGGGTTAACCTACATTTTCTACGTGCTGCAACATAGTTATATATATATGTGTGTGTGTGTTGGTGCGTGTGTGTGTGTGTAATTAATAAGGATTAACAGAGATGATCGGTGAAGTGATACATTTTGTTATGAAGGTAGCAGTATGAACGCATGTTACCAAGAGCCGATCCGAATGATGACAAAGATTTATTTTTAAGAAAATAAGTATACTTTTTTAAAATCAATAGTGTTTGTAAATTATTGCAAATCAATACTATATATGCCAGAGTAGAATTAAAGTGAAAGCGTCCAATAAATTTGAAACGTATAAAATTATCTAATAAATAAATAAAATAAGTAAAATATTACAATTTTCTGAGCAGGACAATGGAATATTTTGGGAAGGTTGGTAGCTTAAGCAATCGTAATTATAACTATTTACATTTAAATAAAATGGTCATATATAAAATTAGTAAAATTTATATTTAACTACAGGTAATTTATTATATCGATTGACTTTATATGCGAAGGTGTATGATGAAGTAACGAAGCTATCAACCATATTTGTATGTGAGTTTACGTACAACGATAAAATATTAAAATATATTCCAAATAGGTATAAAAATAATTAATTAATACTATTTTTAAAACTATGAAGTATTTATTGATTTTGACATCAATGATCAGTGCCTGCCCCCTATCTGACCCATTAACATCGATATCATCTGCCCGCTTTAAAGGTCGAGATCCATAACCCTCGGGAACATCTTCTCACTTTGAGGATGTCCGAACATGCCTGATGCGTCAGTACCAATATGGTGAACGAGCAAAGACACTAATACAAAGAAGCTGGCTCCCAGATGAAATAAAAAAATTAAGCTGAAAAGTAGAATCTAAACAAGACGGCGGATATACATAATATGTCAGACGGTTGTCAAAGTCAAATGTCAAGGTCAATGCCAAAATCTATGTAAAATGTCAAATTTACATGTGAGATATCAAATTACATATGAGATGTAAAATTACACGTCAGTTGTCCAATTTAATTTGAGGTGTCCAATTACATGTGAGGTGTAAATTTATATGAAAGGTGCCAAATTGCAAACGAGGTGTCAAAAATAATGACGTAAATATATTCCCTGGAATGAATAGTTGTATGTAAAAAGTATTTATTAAATAGTATTTTTTAGATTTATGCGGGGTTTGATTGAAACGCAAAATCAAAATTTTTGGAAGACACGGAGAAAACCCCAAGTAGGCGGGTGAAAAAATATGACATAGTTTTTATATTTGTTCGAAAATTTGCAATTTCGGTATTTTTATACATATTTACTTTTTGGAATACTATGGATTTTTATCGAAACTTTGTGTTCGTTAGAAATGTTGGAGAATTTTAATGTGACGTCGTCCAAGATGGCTCCCATGACGTCATTCAAGTTGACGGCCGCAACGTCATCCGATATGGCTGATGACACCACTTTCGAGAATGGCACCACCTTCGGAATTCTTCTCCCCACTTCCGATGTTTTATGCTACTGTCCTGTAGAATATCTTTATAAATCAAATTGTTTTATTTAACCAACAACATATTTCTGGGTTTCACTTTCCTTTCTGAGAAAACCTACAAACTTAAATTTTTACTATAAATTGATGTTTAAAGACATTAACACAAGTATAAAATACCACGTGCAGAACAATGTCGTTAAATTTCAATTAAAATAATAATGTTTATAGAAGAAATATTTGCAGTAAATATTGTACTCCGTGTATTGAATGTTTTAAAAGTAATATATTTTCTTGATTAAAACAGGCGATTTTAAATTTTAAGACAGTACTATGCCCGATTTTCAATTCACTGTTTGTGTAAATCAGTAAAGAATCGTACTAAAAATTGTATGTCAATACAGAGATTAGGAGCTGGTGTAAAAATAATTAACCATATTGAATTATCATTTGGGTCAGATGTTGAAAATTTTTAAAATTTTTCTATTTAAAAGTAACTTTGAAAACTTCCGTTGTATACGTAAAAAAATTTTTTTTTAATTCGGACCAAAAATTAAACTTATTGCTAAATTTATACGCAATAATAGTATTTTCGCACATAACATTAAAAAATTTACACGAATTTATTCATTGTTAAACTGCATTTTGACAATACATTTTACTTTGATAAGAAATATTGTAATTTTACTATTAGGAGAGTGTATTATAAAATAAAACTGCAGTAGTAAAACATAACATGTCTATAAATATTACATTCTGTGTGTTTGTATTTTAACGTAGGTAACTTTAAAAGTGTTCTTCAACACTAACCTTCTATTAAACGCTTATTATTTGCTTCTAATTTTTAATCAGATTTATATGTGACGTTAATGGATTGTTAGGAATATTAGTGTTTAAAATCATGTATTGTAGCTCTGTTTCTTTAAATAACAAATTAAAAATCAAAAACTATGTTAAGTCCATTAGTGAAAATTTGCGCATTTTGTTACAGAGAACTAGCATTTTAATGTGCAATTAAACTGAAAATTATTTGAATTTTAAAGGGAGTTGATAATTAAAGAAATGACTGGTTTTCGATAAAACATAACTATTAAAGATAAAGTGGAACATCTCTAAAGTTAAGAATTAATTAGGACACGCTCGTTTAATATAGAGGCATTACTTAAGCGTTAGCACGACTAGTTTTGAAGCGATTTGACATCTTCCTTTTGAGTACGTAGTTTTCAAAAAAATATGTAATGTTAAGAGTGTGATATATAATAAAAATTTAATACTTTATTATACAATGTTAATACTATCTTAAAGTGGTTGTCGAGATCTTCACACGAGTTAAAGGAGAGCAGGTTTATTTTAAGGGTTTTACAACAGAAAATTGCAAGAATGTGGATTGTCAGTGACATGAAATAGAAATAAAAATCGACAGGTCACAGACACAGCAGTCTGCGTTGATAGCATAACTCAATAATCTCAGTGTAAGCCAGTCGTGTGAACAAACTACACTGTATGTTTATACCAGAAAACAGAATTTTGTAGCTAGACTCCAACATGAGCTATATGTCTGGCAAGCAAGGTACTTGGAAGAACTTCCACTAAGTTCCATGGTTAAGGTTCTATAGCACTTACATTTATCACTGTCTCCATTCCACATATAGCGAAAGTTATTTTAAAAATGCCAGTCTCTCACGCTAATATTTTCTACGTCTGTGCAATTTACATTCACAGCGTCACTCCCGCCATACCGGTAACAGAGTCAGTTGACATATCACTGTTAGTTTAGCGAAATAATGTTTGTAGTTTCATGTCAGTAGTGCTTTATATAGTTTCACAAAACGAAGGATAAACGTTGACAAGCTGGTATTAAATAAAACAATCCGTCAGTGTACGCCAGTGCGCTTTGGTCACGTTTCCACGTACTTACTACCTAACGGACTCCGGCTCGGTAAGACTTTACGGGTACCATGTGATAGGAATTTAAAGCTGGACGGTGTTATTCATAAACTAGCTATGTGCCAATCATTCGTTTTGACTTAAATATGTTGAAATGTATTCAGCTTTGAAGCAGTCTTACAAAACGTATTTTAGTCCTATGTTCTGGAGTTCCAAATATTAATTTTCACGATTAAAGTAATTCTTATGGGGATGTTTAAAAGCTATATATTATTTAATCGTGTTTTAGTCAGAACTTACAATTGGTGCATTGCGGGTTTATGCAAATCTCCGACCAATGAAGCGTAGCCATTAGGTCCTGCACTGATACATTATACAGTTAGCTCATGAAAGTCGCAGGAGACAGTGGGACAACACAAAAAGGAGCTACGGTTATTTTAACTTCTAAAAGACCAAGAAGCAAGTTATTTTAATTAAATGGTCGAGGTAACAACGACGCAATAAACCGTGGGTTTAGCAAGTACGAGCTCGGCAATTTCATCACGACGAAGCAAAACGTTCAAGACACAAACGGGATCTTACTTAACTTCGCTGCAGGCAGAAACGCACCATTACCTGGAATACAGTTCTATTCGCTCGAGTTGTTATGTCTGTGGAATTAAGTTAAATGATGAAAGTAAACAATGACAGGGCCAAAGTTCAAATGATCTCACAAGACAGTTTTCGTATATTTGCTACATGCGAACTTCTTACAAATTATACAGTTTCAATTAAATTCGTATAACAAACTTTCGTAATTTTCTGAACCGGCAGATTTTAATAATAACCTAGTGTTTACATAAGTTTTAAGTAAGTATCGTATACTGTTCATTGCTAGTCTGTAACATGTTAAGGGGGAGAGCTAGTTATTTAATATAATTTATCGATTTGCTCCATTGAATTTTTTTGTAAATGTTAGAAGATATTTGTGATGAATTTTGGATATCCTAATTCTGTTATAGGTTATGTTCGTCTTATACTGGACTTGTAATCGTTCTGAAAATTTAACCTATAAATCTCTTGTAATGATTCAGCATGACAAATTAAAGAAATATTTCATTCTTATTTATGTCAAGCAGTTTATCCAAAATATATCCTATGCTTTATCGACAATTAAGCCTAAATCACATATCAAAGAGAAATAAATTGCTTTTACTTCTTATAGAATATTGAGAAAAAGTTGCTAATGCTATTTCAAAAAATATGTCTTATGTTATATGCACTAATTTTATTGTACATAGTTAAAATGGTATTGAAACACGTATAAGTTAGTAACGTTATAATCAACCAAAGGGTTCCACGGTAGTTAGATGGCTATAATTTTCTGTTCTCACCATGGCGGGCTCAATTCCCAATGGACTCGTCTCTGATTTTCACATATAATAGAAACCGTGTTAAATGTCGTTGGCCGCTAATTTTATCGAGGTGTTCCTGCTTTATCCTCCTTTATAATATTGTTACAAGTTGCGGGCTAGGTACGTTTGGGGATGGAAGTATTTGATAAAAAAAAGAAAATAAAGCTGACCTAGTTTATTTACAACTGTATATACAAAAAATTTATATCTATAAAGATTTACCACAATAAATGAAAAACAGAACAAATAACTACTATTTACATAAAGAAAAAAAATACATCTACACAAGTTCTCTGTATATGGAAAGGTTATTGGTCACTCACAATGGTGGACCCAATGAAATAACACCGAAGAATCTTTCTGGCCTAGAAACACCTTCTTCCTACTACTTGCTGCGGTCCCACTCACTGGACACCCTCAAACAGTCGTCGCAATCCAATACTTGTCACTCTCACTTGAGATCGCACCAGGCACCTGCCAGCCAAAACTCTCTCGCTCCTGCTGCAGCTACCCCTTATATACCCACCCCTATTTCTCGAATTATCTCGGTAGGTCTCTGTTCTCCAACCGCCTGGAAAGGTGCCGCTTCAAAGTCAAGCACCACCCCGACAGATAAAGAGGGAACAGGAACATTCCAGATCACGATATTTCCCTTGGTTACCCGATATTGGGTGCAGGTGGTTATCATGGAGTAATACAATCCATGCAGCGCCCGAGGAGGTCTTTTAGCGCTGCCGCCACTGTATTGTATTTCGCCGCCCTGCCCGACAGCCACGGCGCCGAGGAGTGGGTGGGAAGGGGGTTTCCTAACTCCGCCACCACAGTATCGTACTACACCGCCCAGCCAGACAGTCGTGGCTCGCAACACTGCCCCCTCCTCAAGTCTGTTCGTTCCGAGCAGACACAACAGACTCTGGTCCATCATAGAGAGCCAATCAGTCACTATGCACCACCTTGGGTTTTCTTGTCCTAGAGCCCTTGCGAACTATCTGGAAGACCACATCTTTTACCTTCTTGGCAATCTTTTAGGGGCCACCCAGAATTTCTGTATTTTCGGACAGTATCCTTTCCCTCATTGTGCGTTATACAGCCACACTATACTGTCCTTCTTGAAATGTCCTTTCAGGACCCCTCCGATCATACCTCGTTTTCAACCGGTCGTTGTTGACTCTCAAATGTTGCCGAGCAAAGTTATGGACTGTGCTCAATTTGCGACGCAGTTCGTCAGCATACACCATCGGTGAAGCAGGCTGATCTTCTTCTGCTGGCCTCCCAAACAGTAGATCACTTGGAAGACGAAGTTCTCGCCCTAACAGCATCTTCGAAGGTGTTACCCTTGTGGCTTCATGGATAGCTGACCGATATGCAAGGAGAAACAGGGGCACCTTGGAGTCCCAGTCCTTTTGATTGTCGGCTACAAAAATGACAGATACTGTTCTAAGGTACGATTTAACCGCTCGACCATCCCATCCGACTGAGGATGCAAAGGAGTAGTCCGTGTCTTCTTCATTCCCAGAATTTTGGTCACTTCCTGGAATAACTTGGCTTCAAAGTTGCGGCCCTGGTCGGAGTGAAGTTCGAGTGGCACTCCAAACCTTGAGAATACATGCTCCACTAAAGCATCGGCCACTGTGCTAGCCTCTTGGTTAGGTATTGGTATGACTTCAGGCCACTTGGTGAAGTAGTCTTGCACCAC
>PNEQ01102151.1:0-16767 GCA_003012365.1 Medauroidea extradentata | reverse complement strand
TCAGTGACAGTCTATCTCAGTGACAGTCTATCTCAGTGACAGTCTATCTCAGTGACAGTCTTATCTCAGTGACAGTCTTATCTCAGTGACAGTCTATCTCAGTGACAGTCTATCTCAGTGACAGTCTTATCTCAGTGACAGACTATCTCAGTGACAGTCTATCTCAGTGACAGTCTATCTCAGTGACAGTCTTATCTCAGTGACAGACTATCTCAGTGACAGTCTATCTCAGTGACAGTCTATCTCTCAAAGCTGGAAAGAATAATTGTTAAAGTTCTTTTGGTTCTTACACCGTTTCCTTCAACCCGGAACAGTAAGTTAAATATTGTCAATTTTTACATTTCACATTTCCCTCCAGGAATAACAAAGAAATATATTTTTAATGTTCGTTGCGCTATTGCCCTTTGATATTGAATACTGTTTATACTGTGCAAGATAAATATGTTACTTCACATAAATAATAATTTGAAGCAAATGAACTTTTCGTGTTTAAGATTTCTGCTCTGGAAATTATATATTTTTAATTAAACACACTAAGTCAATTTATATAAATCATCATACTCATGTCATGCCATTGCTTTAGCACCCTGTAAACGGGAAGTGTCAATGAGGCAGATTCAGCCTAACTCCACGTTTCCAGATACGTAGGATATTACGAACATTTGCGGTTAATACGTGGTTGAATTCATAACATACCTGCCTTACGACCTTACATAGGCAAACTTTTCTAGTCATAATTTGTGGTAAAACTGTAAGACAAGTATTTAGTTCCGCCAAATTCGATACTTTGTAAGGCAGAGCTGTATCGTATTTATGTTGTTCCTTGCAGGGGATACACAGTATTTATAAGTTTTAATGTGTGGTGTCACCACAAGAGTTGAAATTACTATGTTTAAATCATAAAAATTTTTCACTGAAGCAACTAAAAAAATGGTACTACCATCCATTAGCATTACGCAGATGCCTTTTAAATGTGTCACTAAATTATACGTACGCATTACTTAATGACTTTAAAAGGGCGATATTATATTTATTATTAAATTGAAAAATATGGTTTTACTGATTTTGTCTTAAATGTAGGCTAGTTGTTATGTTTGTATGAGTTTATAGCAATGTAGTTTATTAGAGCGATACACCTTATATATTTAAAAAAAAAAAGTGTTTCTTTACAACTAAATAAAAAAAGCCAGTAATTTAAACATGGCTCGTGATGCTCCGCCGTAAGTGAACTATTATCAGCCCAGTTCAGGACAATTAGGCAAAACAAAAAAAACAAAAACTATAGTGTTTTGAAATTTGTAACAAAATGTTTATCTTGCCTTGACGTTCTTTTAGTACGCATACTAAAATTTCTTATCGGCGGAAGGTGAGCGGTTGATATATAATTTTAGTTTAATGTCATGCTCGGTGCTAATTTTTTCAAAGCAAGAAATTAAAGAGTTTCGACTACAAAGTCAAATAATATGAATATATTTCGTTAATTATATGATTAGCTAAAACCATAGTATTTACTGCCTTGCAAAAATCAACCAATATTGAGAAGACGATTGTAAACAAAACTGCCAGGCAGATTTGTGATATCTGCTCTCGTTTAGGCATAAAACATTAATATCGCTAAAATAAAAGGTTTTTCCCATCTAAAAAATACAGGTTAAGTTGACAAAATGAAATGTGCTGTCGAAAGAACGATTGGTGCAAATATTACAGTTACTAGGGCACTCTTCCCGACGCAATGAATTTCGTACGCAAAAGATAACCGCCAAAACTTGTATTTATAAAGTTTTTTAAAACTACAGAATTTTTTTTCTTAGATTAACTAACTCAATAACATTAAGCGAGTCGAGTCTGGCTGATCCAACGGTAAAAGCGAGGCGATAAATCGAGGCGGGTGTATAGACACTGCACCATATCTTCATGTCCGTCATTCATCCGCTCAACCGCCATCAGACGACCCGCTTTTTAGTCAAGTGACTTACAACAAAAATTATGTTGGCTCAGTGTATTGGAATGACGATTTCTCAAATATATGTTTTAATTAAAATGTATCAATAAAATGTTGAACATAATGTCAATCCAGTGTACAGTTAAAAAATATGTTATATGGTAAATAGCTGCGTGAGTATAAGTTTCAAAACACAACAAAACACACAGTTTTCTACAGCAATGAACTAAAAATTTGCTACTTACCCTTTCGAATGGCTGGAGAACAAAGTGTTCACATTTAGAATTATGTATTTTTATCCATATATTACTTCAAAGTAGGAGCTAGCTAGACTATTGGCTGGTTGACGGAATTATTTGAGGCAGATGATTGGTTGTTATTACCATAAATGACGGATTAATAATGTACGGGAGCGAAGGACTATTGTAACTCTTCTTTAGGACTTTGGTTACCAAGTTTGCAACAACAAAATTTAGAGTTCAAAAGCACAGAAATTACTATTCAATGAATTAAATTTAATGCCGACTTCGAAATTCAGTAATGAATACTGCCATAGAGAGAAACTATGCCAAATTTGTTTAATATATTAAACCAATTGTTATAAACTTGACATTTCTAAATAATTTGAGCGTACTACAACTTTCAGAAAAATTCTCTCAACTGTCGTATTCTCTGAGAAATTTAAAGTACTTTTTTTGTATCAAAAAGTGACGTATAAAATTGAACTGTTGGGAAGAAATGTCCTTATTGAAACTGTATTGTTGGGAGCACAGCAAGGAGAAGCACTCTTGATAGATAAATAAACTCTAAAACATAATTTTAAATTTACACGATTTTGAAAATCAATATGGAAAACCCGTAAAACAACCACCCTAAATTCTGATATTAGCCAACTTATGAGGAAACACTTACCCAGAAAGATGCATTTGATAAGCGTAACTTATTCTGCTGCAATTAAATGCAAGAAATTTCGGCTTTAGCGATTGTTATTCAGAAATTAATTACTCGAGGAAAAGTTCTTTTCAGAAATTTTATAAAACCTATTGTCTAAGGTTGCGGTTTCTTAATTTTTCAAAACTGATCCTTAGCGCTGAATAATGTACCACGTTCTCTTAAACGCATTGGCCTAAGTTTCTTGACTTTTCTTCAGAGAATTATTTTTCTAAACCCACACAAGAGCCGATAACATAAAATGGCTGCGTAACTTTGTTACAAATTGGTTTTACTATGTAATGCGATTTTTCGAGACAAACATTACATATAGTTTGGTAATTTCGTTAATCAACTAATTTTCTACCATCAGGTTGTATTTTGTCTCGGAAAAATCCTGGTATATAGTTACAATAAGTTATGACAAAGTTAATAGGCGACTTTACGATATAGGTTCCCGTTCTGTGTTTTCAAAAATAATTATCTTAAAAATGGAAGAAACTCGAGTCCAAGCCCTTGAGAACGAGGGAATGCTTGCAACGTGAGAGGTGGGGAGTGCCTGGAGGTGAGATGAGTCTCAGAGACCTGGTCGCCCTGGTACGAAGTCTGGGAGGGGAGGCTGGCTAATGTTGTGTTGTTCTGTGTTCAGCATGCACTATGTCTGCTGTTTTTCAGGTACGCCTGTCGAAGTCGGCATCACCATGTACGTGTTGAGCATCAGCTCCCTCTCAGAAGTGCAAATGGTACTCACGAATTTCTGTTCATCATCTAAACAAAAAAACATTTAAACTGGTTTACCATTACTGAAGCATTCGTACTTACCTTTATAGACCAAAGCCAGCCAGATTTTTTTTTGTTCGTTTCTCCGAGGATTAAGCATTTCGTATGTTTATTTGTTTTGTTTAAGTTTCTTTTTTGAACTGCAAGTGTTGTTGCAAGTTTCGACATGTACTTTAGTTGGTCCTTTCCTCCTTCTCTTCCCTCTGTTAAACTCCTGTCCGATAACTGAAGCATGGTCTCCTTGAAAGTCAGTTCTCGGCTCTGCGGTGCACCTGGGGATCCAGTCGACGTCACGGGACCACGCCCCTAGCGTGGTCGGCAACACGACTGGATCCCCAGTCATCTCGCCTGCTATGTACAAAGCTCCTTAGCTCCTCTGTGACCGTTCGTTTATTTGTTTATTTTTTATTTTATATATTTTCTGTTGCCGTTACAGATGTTCTCTTTAGCGAGAGGGGCGCGGTAGGAAGGGCGCATGGGGCTGCTCTGCCCATCCTTGCTTGCCCAGTGGGGTACGTCCTTAGGGCATAATGCCACAGGCCAGTCTGTGTGACTCTTGTCTCTCTGTTTCCAGCTTACCACTCAATGTGTCTGTTTTGGTTTCCAGGCGGAGTCGCCTTCTTCTGCGACTGTGTGTTATGAGTGTGTCTGCGTGCGTGTGTGTGATAGAGGACCTATTCTTGAGCAAGTACTGTATCTGTTATTCAGGATCTGACGAAGATGTTCCCGGGAAGCTGCATACAACCATGTCCAAGCATATCTTGCAATTTATAACTAACATTAACACCTAGTGAAGACTACTCTCTTAATGGTCCTAACGGCCTGTTTTGAGCCCTTATGTGTCGATGTTCATTGCATCAGTATCAGTAAATTTTCCCCCAGAAAAACTGAAATTAAAAATTATTAGTATATGGAACCACAAGTACTACTAATAGCTGAGCTAAATCTTCAACTGGTGCTCCTGTATTTCATCAAACACTTTTATGTGGATGTGATTCTTCCTCCTGCATCACTAGGGGAAATTTTGTTTGATCAAATGACAATCATTAAGTTATTGATTCCGATGAGCTTTTGTAATATTTGTGGTTCGGGGAAAAGTGACATTTTGGGGGGAGTGGTGCTGTTATCCCTACTGCCTGATGTAACAAATTGTCGGCACTGCTGGTGGGCGGCCAGAGAAGCTGGGAAGTTCTGCTGCGAAACAAATGACTCGCGGCGGCAGTTTGAAAGTAAGCCGCGAAGTTGTTGCTCCCCAACTTGTCTGGCGCCACGCGGCCGACGTCGAAGGGGAGGGCAGGCTCAAACGACCAATCACAGGCTGCCCTCCCCTGCCAAGCCACGCCCGCGCTGGCCGATGCTCAATGCAGCTTGTGTACTATATTCCAGGTCCACCAGTCGAAGTCGGCGTCACCATGTACGTGCTTAGCATCAGCTCGGTGTCTGAAGTTCTAATGGTACATCCCCTTCAAGGACCGATCATACATGTTTGCTCTCAAACCTATTTTCGTTTTATTATATCATTCACGACCGATCCTTGCCTCGACATGCAAACAAGTCAAACTTCCTCAAAACACGGAAGCCGAATCATTGATATTTCACCTGGAACTTTACCCTGTACGATATGCAACCACCACAAATACGTGAATCTTTGAAAAACGATCTATTACAAATATATATGTAAAGTAACAGACCTTATTCTTAATTATTTATCAGACATTATTTGATAAAATGTTTCACAAGTTTTTTTAACGCAATCTTAAGATCTGGCAGTAAAATTTATGTATAAAAAACGAATGAGAACTATGCATGTGTGTTGGTTGCATGATATGAACAACCAATATGTCCATCTGGTACCTCGAGTGTCACACTTAGTCCTGCGCTATTTCATACAGAAATAATTAAAAATGAAAATCTTAATAATTATATGATACTATATTTCGCCATGCAGACAAAGCAGATTGTTATAAATGAGAAGATTTGTGACTTATTATGTAGATGTAATTATTTAGAGGTTATCTGTAAGTATTTTACAAAGAGTTCTCCAAGAACTACAATAACATTCAATGTTGTATAATGTTTCCAATTAACAGTGATATATACATTTGAACGAATTATAATTTGCGAAAGAAAATATTCAGGTCGAAATGTTAAAATAAAAAAAAAAAAGTCAAACTGTGCTACCTCATTATTTAAACTGCTAAGACTGGCGCCTCGAAGCACGCGGAATTTAAATGTGCACAATAATGTTTGCCCCTGCAACTTTGCATATTGTGATTTCCGGACAATTGTTCACTAACTAATAATATTCCCTTTTGAATTTTCTACCATCCATCAGATTAACGACCACTTATTACTGAACAACCTGTGCACACATAAAGACGAGTTTAATATCATCTTAAAGTGTAACTGTAAGTTACTTAACAGCAAATGTTAAAAAGATAATCAGCCTTAAAACTAAACATTTATGGAATGTGGTGACAAGAATGAATAAGTATTTAGTAGTGAGGAGCAACTTTGGTGTATTAATATATTTTCAAAACGAATATTCATTTTTACGTCAGTCCAATCATTTATATGTTTGAGAATTCCTTCAATGAAGTACTCATAAACAATCTTATATTTTCATTTAATATGCAGTTTTAAATTTCATATTATAAAATGAATTTTTTGTATATAAGAATCAGTCGAGAAATGTCTTAGGGTATAGTTTTCGGAGGTTTCTTTCTGGTAGAAATTCTGTGGTTTCAACACAAAGAATTATTAAATTACATATTGAAGTAAATCTTGTATTTGAATTTAATAATGTATGTATTACTGAAGCAGATTTCTTGTGAGATTGTTTTATTTCCCTTCCAAATCATTTTTTAAGTAAAATCCTTGGCCACCACATTTGAACGGTGTTGTAGCACGTTGTTGTTATTTATATTCGAGAGAAACCATCCACATGTGTCCTTCGTATATTTGTCTCTTAAAAAGAATAGACACATCGAACTATGCTTCACTGTTTCAATAAATATTGTATTACTATTATAAATGTACATTGGGCTCCTAAAAAAGGCAAACAATGCATTTTTGAAACTGTTGTATCTGTAAGAGTGCCTAATGGATTCAAAAAATTGAAGATTCAGGCACCTGTTTAAAACCATACTATCCATACAAAAATTTAGGGACAGGGGCGAGAGGCCTAGCTTCAGGCCAGCGGCAGAGGTTAAAGGACAGACAAGGGAAGAGGGGGTATGCTATAGAATAGGGGTATGCACAATTGACATGACATGCAATGGGAGAGGGGATATGTCTTAAGAGCTGAGAATTGCTCCAGCCAATCGCTGCACTCCCCTTTCACCCTACCAGGAGGGATTTAACCCACCAGACAATGACATGGCATTTAGGCACTATTTATACCAAGAACCTACACCATTTCCCCTACTGCCCCTCCCATTCATCCATAGAGGGACAAGCTCCCCTCTTGGGCGTGGCCTACCCAACAACCAATTTCAGTCCTCACGACACTTGAGTGCTAATTGTAGCTAAGGATCCGCCAGCCAATCAGAGACAAGCCACGCCCCCTACCCCCCTGCCCCTCCAGGAGACACCCTGTCGCCAATCAGAAGCCTAGCTCCACAGTGTGGGGGACGAGGGCCAATGCTTTTCACATGCACCTTGTGACAGCGTACAGCGTACCTCCTCAGTGGGTCAGAACATACACATCTCCCCTATAGGAGCAGTATCATTTCCAAATGGCATGCAGTTGCTTTCTCTTTAGGGCTTTGGTATTTTACCAGAAATGTCAGCCTAAAAAGGTTTTAATTTATTTTGATGGGCTAAAACAAGATAGTTTCACAAATCATGCTGTGTTGTTTCCACTTACAGGGGCATAGTTTGGAGTGTGTGCATTTTGTAGGTAAACTGAAGTAAAGAACCTAAAGTAGTATTGTCAATAAAGGAACAATTACAACTCGTTGCAGCATATTTCATTAGGTGCAGGTAATGAGGTCCTTGACTACATGGTGAGCAAATAAACTCACAGCTGGCTACTGAAGACATATTGTCTCTGGGAGTTGGCAGAATTCACTATTTTAACCATGTTGCCCGGGGCCTATTTACATTTATATTTAATCTTACTATTGCGATCGAAGTGTACGATAAACTGCGATAAACGATCCATAACGATTACGTTATTCCATTAAGTCATGCACACACACTTTAAAAATACTTTCTTAACCACAATACAAATTTTATTGCTGTGATGAATAATTTTGCTTAAATATTAATTACTGGGAAGTAGCATTTTTCAAAAAAAATTATTGTTGCTTACGTTAAGGTAGGGTTATTGACATTTTGTGTTTCTATTCTAATATTTGGGTTGTTGTATCTTTTACAATAATACTTGTAGGTATACTAAGGTAACCTTTTATGTTTAAAAATTATTTCTTTAATGCTAAGAAAATACTCTTGTTATCAAAGAAAACATTTAAAGAAAAAATTGTGTGAAAATTAATTTACATTTTCAAGCTTTCCCTAGCTTTAAAGTAAGATTTCATTTATTACGAAATAAGAAGATTTTGTTTTTTGCATTGATAAAAGGAAAGGTTTGCGATGAGTCTGTGATACGAATTAATGGCAGATTGTTCGTAAAGAAAAGTATCGCAAATGCTATAAGTTCGTAACGACGCACCAGGTTTTGGGATCAAATACTGACTTCTCAAGTGACTGAGTGTGACGTCGAGGTTCCCTGCCTCAATTATCCTCTCCCGATACACAGAGAGATAATTAACATACTCGTTTCTTCCCCACAGCTGATTGTTTACCAAGGGAACTATACAGCGTTCCTGGATGAATGACCTATTGGTATTCTGACTGCATGGCACTGTTCTAGTCTGTTGGTTAACTGCCCGTGGTGTTGCGAATAGACCCAGGGTAGTTATTCGTCATGTATCTTCCTCCATAGGCGTTTACAGAAACTAACACACTAGGGTTGGTTAGGTTTCATTGATCATATGACCTGGTTGTTCTATCATCAGAGGTTAGTCAGACTGCGAAAGAAACTAGTGCATAGGGACCTTGTGTTTTCGCGAAAATAATTTTTTCCGAGTTTGTTTCAGTGCCATACACGCGCATCTGCAACTATGCTTCATGGTTATTGGCAGCGTGTCTGTGTGAAGAGCCGTATCTCAATTGACTGAGCCAATTACAATAACTTTCCTGTAACACCACGCATCTGTGATTTGCCGGTAGAATCTCAAGGCTCGTGGCAGTTAGTATCCAATGACCACGAAGCTGAATTGCAGGTGTGCACGTAAGGCATGGAATCAAAGCGAGGCAAAATGCTTTTCGCGAAAAACAAGGGTCCCTACTAATGCATGCAATCAGCTGGGTACGTTTTCAGACACCGGTCAGGTAACTTCTTAAACGACTCGGGCTAACCTCGTTAATTTTAGTAAACGCCTATGATATTCTTCACAGTTAACAACTTATTTTGAGTCACTAATGAATCCCTAGCCTCTCACCCGGGCACTTGATCGCCAGGCTGTTCATTTGTATTACTGTGTTCGTAGTTGTTTGTATTTGTTTCTGTGTGTACATTCAGTTCCATTTAAAATGGAACCGTCTCGAACCCCTTCCCCCCTGGTTTACACACATCAGCTCTATTTTCTTGTTATAACTCTTCTTCATATTGTAACTGATGACGCGGAAGTCAACGACGTTGTTGTAGCGGTGACATAGAGGTTTGACGGGGTTAAGTTCGACCCTGTCCGCGGTTGGTGTTCCACTTGATCCGGAACTGAGTGTACACGTGTACAACCAGGTGAAGGGCCCTCAGAGCGGTGTGAGCGTCACAAAAGGACGTGGCAGCCCTGGTGGATGGGGGGACGGGGACGAGACATGCGCCGTGCTCGATGTTGTTGTTTTTTGAGTCGTCCTGTGCAGGGGCTGCCCGCTCAACTGGCAACGCCGCACTGTTTGCCACGGCGTCTCTTCCAGTGTTGCCAGATGATGTACCAAAGTAGGCTTGCACTAAAACGCCCGAATAATTATCAGATTAAGCCTTCGTCGACTCCTCCAACTAAGAACATTTGAAGGTTGTTCATGGTTCATCATCCTAAAAACTAGTTCGGTTTCCTCACATGTAAGATGCCTTCCATAAAGGCCATAGTCGGAAAGACTGAACATCTGATATGACTTAGTTATGTAATGATAGTCAAAGCGACATTTTTTCCACTACAAAAATTTTTTAAGGAAAAAAGTACTGATATTATACCAACAAATGAAAATATACTACACATAAATAATCATTAACAGTGTCTCTGAAAACTGGTTGTCATAAATTTGTAAATTTGTAATAATGCCTTTCGTCTCAAATCATGCGCTATGTTGCTTGGTCTTCCATTGCATAACAATGTTCTATTGATCTGGAGAGTTTGCTCAAATTTCTAAACTTTTCTACTCGAAAATCCAGGTTGCTCAGACACGACATTCTTAGTCGGAGGATTTTGTGAAGGATACGAGATTTACCGCGTGTTTACCACCAGGACCCGGTCCGCCCATCTGGCAACCCTGTAGCCATGGAGCTGGCAACCCCCGCCCGGCCAGGAGGTTACACTTGCCGTGGAGAACCTGGTATTCCGTGAGAGTGGCCTCGTCATTGGTCGACGGTGTTTGTTCTATGTGCGCAAATGTGTGCGTGCATGTTCTGTGCTTGCGACTGCTATATCGCTTCCTTGGAACCCTTCCTTCCTCACCTGTCCAAGCTACTTCTCGTCACTGTGTGTGTGAGCGCATGCGTGCATGGCTATGCTATATGCTCTGCTTTCTCGCTGTTGCTTCCCCATGCCTTTCTCGTAAGTAATATAAGCATTTGTGGTGTTTCCAAAGCTTGCATCGGTGGTATGGTAGGTTATTGGTAAAACAGTTACTCCGTTATGATCCTTGAAAACCACTCAAACATAAACATTTGACTCTTTACATTTCAGCATTATTTATAAGTAAGGAAGAGTGGTAAAGTTAGGTTATAAAATAAAATGTTTTTCTCTTGCTATGCTTTTCCTTAATGAACAACTGAAATTCGTAATTATAAAAAAACTGTAATGGAAAAAGAAATGCATATGTAAATATTAATATGTTTATAACAAATATATTGAATAATATTGATCTTATTCTATTAAAGTATGCGCCTTTTTAGGCAATTTTCCCCACACATAAATATTTAAAATATTTTCATTTGTAAATGTTCTATATCTTTTAAGTATGGGCGGAAAGTAACTTTATTTCTTTACCTCTTATTTGTATATGAAGATTAACACCTGTTTAAAGGAAAAAAAAGTAGCTGAAGAAAAAAGTTTTATTTCATAAAAATATCTATCCGATTAGCTAAATTGCCACATGATTTACAGTTTTCATATAACTACAGGTACACGCCAAATTACTTAAATTAAATTAACCTTTCAAAATTTTTTCTTGTATTGTTGAAAGCAAATTTGTCAGGCAACCATTAAGTTTGCCCACTTTGTGTAACCCAAATATAATGAGCAGTTTTAGAAGCCTGAGACACAACAGCGTACTTTAATTTCGTTGATTTCATTTCGAAAAAAATGTTTTTATTTTTAAAAAAGTTCAGTGTGTTTTCTTTATAAGTTTTGACATATGACACACTCATGAAGTCGTTCTGAAAGTGTTTCGCTTGGAGCGGTTTCACAAACATCTAAAATCATCCTGAGGAAGTGTGAAGATGTGTTGAACAAGCTAAACGATAAAGAAAATCAATAATCTCTTATAACCACATCATCAAAGAAAATGAGAGTAAATTGTGTGACGTTTCACTATCAAAGGACCAGACCCAAAAGTAAAGTTCTTCAAACTGCTTTATTCTGTCTGTCATGAGTAAGGATTCTGTTCCCAAAAATAGGTTTGGAACAGTCAACCAGATATAGTTTTGTGTATGTAAATAAATATGTATTTTATCCGGCAAATATTTTATTGGCTGAAAATTATAAGTAATGCAAAAAAAAACTATTTTTGTTCTTACAAAGTGTATGGCACAACACTTTTGTTGAGAGAACGAATCTGCAGAGCAACAACATATTTGGTACAATCAACTTTTACACGTTTTTTTTTTCACCACGAACATTCATAAAGTTGACTAAACCAAAACGTTTTATCGATGTAGCTTTTAATATTTGTGTTGTTTCTGTCGAGAAAGCAGTTTTCCACTCAGCCACTGGTGATTTTTGAACAAATACAACTGACAGGAAAATGACAGTGAAAAAATCTCCATGTAAAACACATATCCCATTACTTCATTCAGTCATGCCACTACAACGACACACAAGTATTATATCACTGCTGGCAGCACATCAAATCTTATTCTGTTCCCGTAAGTTATTACATGAATTTTTCCACACGTTACTATTTTAGGCCGGTTACCAGATGAGCTAACAGACATTTATACCAAGTACCATACAAATTTCGGTTTAAGTTATTTCCTGTAGACCGATTTTCTGTTTCCAACAAGAACATCTTATAATAAAAATATCTGGCTTTACAGAAGCAGTGGAATACAATTTTTAAAAAATTGGATTTACCTGTTCCAATCACAATTTTCAGAAAAGCTGCCTTCCAACTGGCTAAAGTAACACACTTTTACTACATAAAATTATTAAAATTATGGAAAGCAATCTTACAAAGCATTGCTTTTTAATTATAGAAGAAAACTTTTAAAATATATTGTATGTAGCATATAATATATTTTAAAGTTGAATCTTATTTTATAAATGTATTATTTGTATACATATTATAGACGTACAAAAGCATAAATTTAATTTTTAAATTGATATTACTGTGTGTGAGTTAGGATGTTATCAGCAATAAAACTATATATATTTTTTTACTTCTCTGTACAAAATCCTTTCAAGAATAATTTTTTAAATGTTAATTGTTTATGTTATAAAGGCAATAATTTTAAAACCACTACAACTGTGTCCATTGTGGACGGTAAAACCTACTAACTGTGATTCTTCACATTAACAGTAGACTATGAATGCATTCATGGTTTATACTTCATACAATTCAAAGTCAAAGTTGTGCGTTATCGGTACCGAAAGTGTTACAAATAATTTTAAAGGCAAAAGTTTTAAAGTTATCTTTGGATAAACGAGATAGTGTGGGCATACATCATTGCAGCACTATGACTAGCCAGAAAACCAAGAAGGACCCGAGAGTGATACAAGATAAATAAATAAAGGAAACAATCTGAGTTTGGACATTACCAACACACAAATTAAATTTTAGTATGGAGGGGGTTAATTTTTTATTTCGATTTTTAAATACGTATTCTGACTATATTTAAACTGAGCTCATTTTTCTTGTCTCCCTTTTGGTTCCTTGGCATGACAAAGTGCTGCAGAGGTAATGCCTGCACTATTTTGTTTAATCATTCGCTCTCATAGGAAGAATTTTTGGAAGATATGTATCTGAGGGGCACTCGGTGGCAATGGTCCGATGAGTGCGGTTAACTGAGGCCTTGAACAGTACAGAGGGGAGATGGGTGCCGCTCACCGAGCCTAGCATACACAGCCAAGCCCACACACAGCCCACAGCATGCCTGCAACTCACCATGGCCGCACACGTAACCAATGTTCTCTCCCTACAGCCGCGCCCTGGAGCTGCTGCAATCCCGTCGGCAGGACATGGGACCTCAGCACTGCGGCCAAGCTGCGTCTGTTTCCCGCCATGCTGCGACGAGTGGCAGAGTGTCTACTTGAAGCACTCTCACACACACACTCTCACAGTCTCTCACACACACGTGTCTTTGCTCAACACTCTCACACACACCAGCACCCTCACGTCACCTTCTTCCGCCCGCCTCGTTGGGTCTTCCAAGTGTGTTTGCTTTGTGTTGTACAGATCGCTCCAGCACTTACCTGTCTCACAGTTTGTTTTATTATATTTATTACGTGTCCATCACATACCAAGTAAAATAAATCAAATTACTTAAACTGATTTGCTTGTAAGGTCTAAAATATGGCTTATGCAAAACAATTTTGTCTCCTAACACACTCCTCACACTTAAATCAGTCAGTACTTGCAACATCACACGAATACTGCCAGCCCACAAGCAACAGATGTGAAAAAAAACCTTCAGCACTGGGTCTGTTTGGATACAACAATTTATCACTGCTTTGATAACAAACGTTCGCTTGCAAATCAACACATGTCCGCTTCACTTTCTTTTCCTGACACAACTAATAACACGACTTGCAAATCACTAGCACCAACACTCTTACAGCACTCACATTACAGTTTTCGTTCACACTGGGCTGGAAGAGAACACCTCTCACTGATACTGTTATTTTTGCTCTGTTGTGTGTCATTGGCTTCAAAATTTCTTGTAATTTTTGTGTTATAAAACTAACTGCCGTAGTATTCCTAGTGTGTAAATACAGCTAATATCTATTATATTTTATTTTCTTCTACATAGCGTTGAGCAACAGATTGTTCAAAATTACCACAAACTCAATGAAAACAATAAATGACATATTATCTCAAATAACTGGAGTTTTTCTCGATGCCAGAAGGTGTTTTATATTCCACTTTTCTTATTATTATGTGTTCTCTGGCTGTAAATAATACAAGGTGTGTTGTGAACCACTGTGGTTCGAAGAAAAGGGTGAATGTAACGCCTGATGAGCATGATGCATGCAACCCGCCGTACGCAAATGTGCGACCCTGCATCTCAAGGCATGTGTGTTCTTTGTTCTTCTCTCGGGAGGTAGACTTTGAAAGTGTGGTAGGGTTTTGTGTGTTGGTATTCGTCCCCTCCACCGAGCTGCCGCAACCCGCCAAGCCGGTATACTGAGAGCACTGCTATATCAGCACGTCAAGATAGCCAAACCTCATAGGATGACGCCTCACTGAGGAACAGTCGAGCGTTATCCCAACTTCGACAGAGCATTATTCACGTATCTTACTTATACGTACACCACATTTGTTCTCATCTTAATTGTGTGATAAATACAATACCACTTCTTAAGCAGAAATAGTTGATTTTTGTAGAAGAGTTACTGACAATGTAATTTCATGATATCGTCACACTTTACGAGTATATTTCAGTTTCCCTTAAATGCTGAGAGGTAATTATAACACTAATTATGTTAATTGTTATATAATTATGCTTAAACATGTGTAATTAATGGTAGTTAGCTAAACCCCTGTGTAGTTTGTTTTATTAAATAAATATTTCTAAAATTTGTGTCAGGAAGGGCTTCTACTGATGTAGATTCCTTAACTACTCAGCTTGAAATTAAATGTTGAAAAAGACGTTTTCTGATATGTGGTCTCGTCAAATATGTGAAACACCGGATGCAAAGCAGTTGGTAAGTTGTCTTAATGGACACACTTCACACGAATTCTCAGATAGGCACCAGTCATGTGGTCTAGAAAATTTTTCTCGGAAATTATTAATGTTTCTTCCTGATCGCTTGACAATTTTTTAACGCAGGTAGTGTGCGTAAATTCTTCCAGAATGGCACTGGAGAAAGTTTTCAGCATCCCGATCACGTATAAACGGTGCAATCACACTCTTCGCTTCTGTTATCTGCAGTACACGAGCCCCAACTCTTAGCAAGCAGAGTGGCGCACCTCTATTGCACTCTTTAGACACTGTCAGAGATTAACAGAACATTATAATCTGTCGTAGTATTGTGTTTCAGAACAATTTTTCTTCCTGCGATGATGTAGTGGCTCCCAGGCAAGGTTAACAATGAGCTGATAGGGAAACTACTCTTCGTGACTTTTTGATGCTTGAAAATTTTTCTCGTGTTACTGTGAAACACTTTGAGGTCGGCGAACAATTACTTATATTCAGAACCGGATAAATATAATTTGTATTTATGTACTTTCGTAGGAACACTAGATCTATTAGTGACTGCGTCCCCTTTCTCCAATCCTATTGGTCTGTACCAAACAGGGAATACCTACTGTACTGCACAATGTTCATTACCAACGGGCCGTCAACTAATATATAGGCGGGTTGATTTTAACCGTACCAACTAGTAGTGGCATACAGAACCCATCATCGAGCATTTGAGTTATATTTTTAAAAAATCTTACTTTCCATAGACACATTAACTGTCGGTGGGATAAAGTTGTCTTGTATTCTTGATTTCACACAAATTCATTAAAGTTTTACACTTCTAAGGGTATATAGTACTCATATTTTCTTAGGTTTTTAATGTGCAGGAAGTCGAGAATGTTGTTTCTGAAAAGAAACAGAGGGAGCTACTACACACAGTATATACAGTAAATTTTGACGATCATTGTGTTCTAATTTACTTAAACAATTATAAAACTCCCAGAGAACTGTTCAAATTTATGAGAACTATAGTTCATGTAGTATAATAACGAGGAGTACTTCAGTTAACACGTTGAGGTATGTACTTAGTTCCTATCTTTCCCTTCTAAACCATTCCAACTAGGTCGCAGCACGTATGACACGATGCATTCATTCTACAACATTCATTATTGGCTGTCTGTAGACAAAGGGAACAAAGATTTGATTATCACGCACTCTCAGAGCCCTTAATACGTAACAGGTTTTAGAATCCATCGAGAGCAACTAAGCGGTGTTATGAAAATCGTAATATTGGTCATGGAATTTTTTGTCTTATGTGTATTCTGACAAATACTAGAGGTCAATTGATATTTTTAGGAGTGACATTATTCTTCATCGACAGAAATTTGTACAGTGTGTTGGGTCCGGAATGTGACTCGAGCATAATCTTCATTAAACAGTGAAATAATTTCGGACAAGGTTTCCTCTTCAAAGTCAGGGAAAATATTGTTAAGATCTCTAGTAATGTTGGGGCACAGTCTTCAGAATCGTCAAGTTAACCTGGTTAACTTTAATAAATGCCTGGGAGTTTCTCAGTCGGGCGCCAAGGCATGGTTCGCTCTGGTAGCTCAAGAGGGGATCACAAGGACTCTCTCGTCTGACAGCATCTTCTGTGCGCAGGACTTTACCCTCGACTTCTACTTCCGTCAGTTCTAGACGGACCCATGTTAACCTCGTAACTTATTGTAAATACCTAAGAGTGTCTCAGTCGGGCGCCAAGGCATGGTTC
>PNEQ01102150.1:0-16768 GCA_003012365.1 Medauroidea extradentata | reverse complement strand
ATATATATATATATATATATATATATATATATATATATACATACATACATACATACATATATTCACTTGTTCTTTTTCCTGTCCCGGTAGCATTATCATTTGCATTTAGTTTACATGATTTTACTGTTCACAAACAAACATAATTTATTCCTTCAGTTCTATTGTAAAATAATATTTATCTCTGTTGTTTTTAGCAAAAGTATTTGTATCTTTTCGTATTCATTTGATTTGTTAAGTTCAAGAGAGGCCAAACTGTCTTGTAAATACATTTATATTTAATAAGAATGTTTTTATGTTATTGTGGCCCCTAGACTTCCTTTGAAACTACTAAGCGGCCCTTCTCATAGCCTGAGTTTGAGACCGCTGCTCTAAACCACGCAAATAGACAGATAAAGCGGTCGCAGACACTGTACGAAGGCTAGTGAGCGCTCCCTGCGAGCTGCAGTCTGAGGAAGGACGTGGAAGGATGAGGTTACGTCGCTTGAGCTCTCTACTCCCACAAGAAAGACGAGCGTAAGAAATCATCGCGTCGCAGAAGGGGACGCGCTCTTGTTACAGCACCACACTGAGTCGACAGTTCGAATTGCTATAAACTTGGTATCGTTGTAATCCGGATGAATGCTGACATTGGTCAAAAACAAAATATTTGAATAAAATAAAACTGTATTCGTTTTTAGTACACCTAAGATGTCGCTAATTTTTGACATTAAAAAACTTATTTTCAGTAATATTTGAAAAATACGAAGATGCGTCCTTTCGTGTTATAATAACGTTTGTCTATTAGGCAGCGACATCTAATCTTTGAGTAGAATATTTCATTTTAGTAAGTCTGATAATTCCCCTTAGTTGTATGCGCCCGTAGTCATGCATATTTTGACTTTGACATGCCGTTATTTCAATCCAATGCATGCTAAAAATGTTCCATACTAGGAAAATGCAGTCTCAAGTGACGTCTACAAAACTGACATAATTTCGTACTCAAATAAAATTATTAATTTCACACTTGAACGACCTTAATGTATAAAAAGATCGTTCTGCACTAGCCACACAAACTGGCAATGTAGCCGGCACCAAAAGTAGTGTTTCAACTGTAGGAAACAGGTTCCTGTTACAGTTCAAATATGCATCCATCACACTTGTTGTTGGAAGACATCCTTGATCACGTTCCCAACGTAACTGTAACTGACATATTTGCAGCTCACTTTTTAAAACTTTTCTTGCTATCTCTTTTTCGTATCCCAGAAATCCGTGGTGATTTTGAACAATATTCAAAACATCCCGAGTAAACTCTTCCGGATTAACACACTTGTCTATTAAAACAGACGCAATACACAATCCTAGACTGTACAATTGTAGTGTTATGGGCGAGACCTTTGATTTGAGATCTTCGACAATGTGGTAGGGATAAACAAAGTTACTCTAAATTATCATTCCACGTCACCTGTAGGAATATTAGGTCGGTGTTCTTGTTTTTTGGCTTCTTCTGGGCATTTTCAGTTCTGTCCCTAACATCTAAAGCTTCGACCTCAACCATCAAATTATGAAAACAAGTCTCACAATCTCTTCGTTTCACATCTAAACTACAAAGAGTGTTTTCAAGCATGTCTTTGGCTACTATCATGTCCAAAGTCTCTTTCTGAAATAATCTGCTGATGGGCAGAGTGACTGCAAGTACATCATAAAGACATACTAAGCATACAAAAAATTCAGTCTAACAAATAGCGGCACTTTGAGCTTCATTACTCCACTCCGAGATAGCTGACAGGGCATCTGCTATTTTCGGCAAAGACTGTTGGAATTGAAGGACGCTGTCATGCCTCTCAACCCACCTTGTCTCACATAATCCAGTCAACTGCCTGCCAACAGTTTGCCTAAGAACAGAATTGCGTTTCGTTGAACCAGAGAAGAAAGCTATCACTTTTTTCTAGAAAGTGAGCACTCGCTAAATCATTTAGCTTTAAGAATTGCATAATACGTTGCTCATTTTAATACTGCTGATGTCTCTATGCGAACTACTTCATATTTTTAATTTGTACATAGTGCAAACTCTACATTTAAAAAAAAATTTCGGGTTGGGGGAGGGGAGAAGAATTGTAGCTTATATTGAGTTATGTTCGGAGAAAATAAGGTTCTCGTTGTTTAACATGGGAGTTAGGACTCTCTCATCAAATGCTCCCTGCTCCAAATCATACGAGAGGAAGTTGTTGGCGCAGCGGTTAGGCTGCCCCATTAATACGATACGGGTATGACTCTTGGCAGGTTTCAGCAAGGTTTTCGTATGTCTAGGGAACGATGCTGTAGGTCGCCACCCCCCCCTTAAATTCGCCACTGACCTAAAGGGATAGTTTCACAAATCGTTCAATCTCGTATTATCTACACAATGCAAAACGTTAGGTTTAGTCTGAAAAATGCCGACAAATGTGTCGGTGCAGCAGTGTAATATCAGTCATTGTGCATATTCTTTGCAAACGGCAGGGCATATAATGCTTACACAAGACGATTTTACTATGCAGATTTACTATGCTAATTAATAATACGTAATTTAAAGCCAAGTAGCTTGAGCATCACAAAGTTTAATGCGATTACATGGTTGAACCATTTGTTTTTTCCTGTGATAAATTGTGATGACAGCATTGAGATTTTCAGGGGTTGTAGATATTCGTCATAGTACTACACACTATCGTAAATTTCACTGTCCAGTTTCAAATGTTTTGTGTGATATAGACAATACGCACACGGATTATCACACAAAATTCAGAGATGTCCACCACCCCTCGTAACCCATACGTTGCATGTATTATTTTGTTTACCTTTTCATTATAAGTATGTAGATGGCGTATGTCGGTGTTTATCAGACCAATTGTGACGTTTTGTTCGTGTACATAATGCGAGATGAACTACACACACACGCGCGCACGTACACAGTCACACGCACAAAACACTCGCAAGGTCTACAATTTTATACTGGGAAAATATGTCAATACTAAAGAGTAAATTTAAAATGTTATTTGTATTTGTATGGAATAATTTACTAGGAACATACGCATTTCTATTTCGGATTTTTTTTGTGGCGAGCTCAATAAACTAATGCTAGATTAAATAAAGTGAGCGAGAGATTTTGGTTAGCGCTTAACATCGAAATCTTCAGCGCTGGTAAGCGGTGACATGAGGTGAGTATGGAGCAGCGCCGGAATGAAAGGGCGGGGGAAACGAGAGATCCTTGAGAAAACCCACAGGCCAACGGCATCGTCCGGCACAATTTCCACACGCGAAAATCTGGGGACCGATCCCGCCAGGAATCGAACCCGAATCGCCCTGGTAGGAGAGATGAAATAAAGTTCAATATTATACTTTAGAACAGTAAATCTGCAGGCATTAAATTTCTTTTGCTTAAACTTTGATTATTTGAGGAATGATGTGGAACGAGTATGGAGCAGAGCCTCGAGCAAACCTGCTGACGAATTTCATCGTCCGACATATCAACATGCGGAAATCCGGGTAGACCCCGCCGAGAATCGAACCCAAATTGCTTGGTGGGAGGCATGCTGGGAAGTTGTTGAGGAATGAATTGATAGGGTAAGGAATGACACCTGAAAGGCGTACGCTCTCACGAAACCACAATAGACAACCGTCATCAGTTTATTTATACAAGCGAGTACTGATACAGCACTCGTCTCGCGCTCTGACTGGCCACGCTTGACGTCAGCCAAATTCCAAAGACGAGGACATCCGATCACTACCGAGTGGTCTACCGATTGTCAGTTTCAGACGCACGCGTGAAAACGTAGGCACGCCGTTGAACGTTCGAGTGTTTTCTTTGAGGAAAGACGCCCGATGCTTATTTCTGTTATCGCAGGTAGCGTGTGTTGTGGGGCGGTGACGTCACGGGGTAGTCAGACCGCGTCTATTTCCGCCGCCGCCCACCGCCGCCCGCGTCAGCTGCGAACGACGCTGCTATTCTGGAGCGCCGCGCCACCGCGCCACGAGCAGGGCTTTAAGAGGCGGGCAGGCGTCGCGACGCCCGCATAGCGTGTCTTGTCCTCGTCCTCACGAGTGTCTCGACCCGCGTGCGTCAGCTGCCAACACTTGCCACAGTGAGTACTATATTCTCCGTATCGGGTCCGTGGTTGATACAGTGGCTAGAGCCCTCGCCTCCAACCATGGCGATTCGTGTTCCTTTCCCGGCGCGGTCGGTCCCCGGATTTTTGCACGTGGGAATAGTGCCAGACGATGCCGCTGGTCGGCGGGTTTCCTTGGGGATCTTCCGTTTCCCCGCCCATTCATTCCGTCGCGGTTCCTTACTTACACCATTTAACCCCTCACCTTCTCTTAAGGCCCAGACGTTAAGTGCTGAACAAAAACACACTTTACTACCTCTCCGAATCACGTCCTCGTTACTGGAATAAGGAAAACGAACCCTCAACAGAAGTAAGGTTAATTCTACTACAGTGTAGAAATAAAACGTGTTTTCTTATGGAACAGTTTGGTACAGCGAAAATTTCTGGCGCTAGTTTCGCTGCTATCGCTGAGGGACCAGAAAAATACGAAACTGCTGTAAAACTAAACTTAAATAGGCTTGGAATGACAGAAGTCATTTAACTTATTTATGAAGTGAAAATAAACCGTTTTCGCGTTTTAAATTATCAACTTAATGTAACCTAAATTTCAGGAAAATTCTATGCTTGGTCAGTTTGCATCCTTTACCGATACCAGCGCTCAAGCGGCAGAAATTTTCCCTGTGGCAAACTTTTAACTTTAATCTTTCTAACAAACCGTAACCGAAGATGACCGATGTTTCCCACTTATGTCGAAAAAATTTTCAACGAAAAATTGATTATACAATGAAACTATATGTATATAAAGGTATAATAATAAATGTTATTATAATTAGTTCGTTTTGCTTAGTATATTCGAAAGCTGAATGTAATAGTGAAAATTAAATTATAAACATGATGATTCTGAAACGTCTCTCTCTCTCTCTCTTTCCATTGTTCATAATACGTGTTTTGAAGTTGGTATTAGGGAGGGTAGGAAGAAGAATTGTAGCTTACTTTGGGTATGTTCGGAGAAAGTAAGGTTCTCGTTGTTTAACATGGGAAATAGGGCTGCTCCAAATCATACGAGAGGACGTTGTTGGCGCAGTGGTTAGGGTGCCCCATTAATACGATACGGGCTTAATTCCTGGCGGGTTTCAGCAAGGTTTTCGTATGTCTAGGGAACGATGCTGTAGGTCGGCTGATTTTTTCGGGGATCTCTCTTTCCCCCGCCCTCCCACAATGGTATTGCTCCATGCTCACCTCATCTCATCCCTCACCTTCGCTGAAAACCCCGCCATTTTTCGGCAAACCTCTTTACATCACGCAATCGTTCGTACACACCTCAGAGTAATATCTCGTGGCATCATCACACACGCGCTCATATAATCGGTAATTTAAAATCTTCAGTTAGGAAGAGATGAAGAAAATTTCAACTTGATGATTGGTATGATGATTAGATGAGGACTATACACCGGATGCAATTTTCCACGTTTGATGCGCGGAGACAGTGAAGCGATAAGATTCGCATTTCCACTCTCGACGGTAACAGCATCGCTTTTATTCGCGGGGCGCCAAATTGGCATGCAGTGTTTTAGTATTACTCTTGTTCCTATGGGAGTTAAAGCGGCAACCCTACAACTTTATTTGTGGAAAGTTTGTAGTAAAGTTCAACACATGCTTCCAACGTTGTGTTTTTTGAATTTGGGTGGTATTTTTCCAGTTGCAGGTACCTAAAAAGCCGTTTTTAACCATTTAGAGGTGACCCAAAAACACGTTTCTAATAAGCATGTTGCACTTTTAAAATGATAGAAGCCTAGTTTTGACCGTGTGTTCTTTTCGTAGATAAACATATTGTGAATAAGTTTAGCTGTTTCACGTTGAAAAGAATAGGCGCGGTACGCTAAGACACCGTTCATACGTCAGGTGCATAAGCCTCTTAAGGGTGCGGTATACATCAATTTTCAACGTCATATTTTTATTTTTGTACCAGATATTTTTTTTATTGCATACGTAAATCGAGACTAGATTTTGTTCTTAAGATTTTTTTTTCGCTCACAGTTTTTGCATAATGACTCATAAACGTCAAAATTTAAATCTTAAGGTTTTTTGCATGCCACTAAAACCAACTGTCAAACCAAACTGAAAATATTTTTATAGTGAATAGAGATGTTGTAGGCTACTACGTCTTCTATAAAAAAAAAAATGGAATACTTTTTTCGTGCTTTTAGAAAATTCTGGAATTTTTAAAATTTAAATTTCAAGTTTCAGCAATTCTTTTAAATACAAACATATTTTACTTTTGTTTTTATACAGGAGGCATTGTAGTTTACGACACAGTAAACTACCAAGCAGTTAACAATGACATATAATATACGTTTTCTTTGTACAATAATAAGTAAATTATTTATGTTTTAGGCATTTAATATCTAGTGATTTTCTGGAACCTCTTGTGAATGGGTTACACAATCCGTTGGCTTGTTGCAAGTGTAATGTTGTTCAATCACTCATGTCTGGCCGTTTTTTGTTCTTATTTTTCAATAACTAACGGTATATAGGTAATCATTTAAATATTTTATTGTAGGATGCATCGAAACGCGCGTAGTAAACTCTACCCGCTGAAAAAAACGAGTTAAGTGTAATGTCTCCATGATTTATAAATATAACTCGTGATTCTGGATAGAGGGATGCAGATTTTCGACCAATAAATTGAAGCCTAAAGCTGCTGGTTAGATTGCAAAATTATAGGGTTTGTACTACAGCCCCACTAGTTAGGAATTACATTTTTCCACTTGAGTTGTTACTGCTAGCATTCATTGGAGTCACCAGCAACGTCTTGTCCAAAAAGTTTTGTTTGTAGTAAATAATGTAGTCATATCTCCACAAAAACCTTGCTAACCCTTAACTGCATGATTTTAAATTTTGTTACTAAACATATATATTTACAGTCTTCAGAATGTCCAAAATGCAGGAAAAATAATAGAAAAAGTATAGCTGATGCATTTTATGTATTAAATCTTCTCTCTCTTTTTTTTTGCGTTCAAATTATTTGCAATTAGGGACACAAAAGTAACAGTATTTAAACTGATGCAGTTATAATATTTAATTTCAAACGAATGCTTGAATTGTTTCTTGTTACGTGTCGGCACTTCCTGACTTTCTGAAAGTCTAACAATCTCGATGAAGGCGAGATGTTAAGCCCGTCTCCTTACGTCTTTTCACTTTCACGAAGTTCTTAGTTCTCTACGTTAAATAGCTACAAGTGTTTCCCAAAAGTTTTAAAACCATTCACACCAGGGTCGACGTCATTCGCTAGTTGCAGTGTGACGTCGACTACTGCCCTAGGTACTCAACTAGAGTCACGCAAAATTTGTGCAGACTAGACTCCAAAAGGCTTAAGTCTCGTTCGACGTCTCTTTTTTCCCTACGATGTCGTGTCGTGTCGTGCCGTGCTGCGGAGTAAGTTCTCATCCATTAATTATAAATTACACGGTAGAACGATCAATCTCACGTAAATCGATCACAGAAATAAATGACATCACATAGACACTCGCGGCCAATGTGATTACAGATTGTTCTCTAATATGTACTGGCAGTGAAATTTAAATCTTCACCAAATAATAATTTGAACTTGGCAGTTTCCTATCTATAACACTATTCTCACTGTCTTTGGTGGTTCTCTAGTATCGACAACAATCACTTATCTTGTCTTTAGTTTCAGTACCATTCGGCTACCTGTCAATCATTGGTCAGAACAATATTTAAAGGTTATGATTAAACACACTGCACTATTGTACTTAAAATGATCATTCAAACTAATACATGGTTTCGATCACAATCCTGCGTTATGGTCATCATTGTGAAATTCAAACAGCTCGCCAACGTAAAATATATTTCTCTCTAGGTTCCTTCGCATTCTGGCTCCAGTACAACATCGTTTCCACATTCCAATATATTGAGGACTGTCATTGTAAATTTTGAAGTAATTTTATCTCTTATATATTAAATGGCCTACTTTCAGGGTTTTCAGTTGGTGCGCAGACGCGGACATTGTGCAACGTGTCGGTCACACAAGAGTTTATTGGTTTTTAAATATATATGTTCATTATTATGTTAAGTATATATTTCCAGGTATTGATTTAGTGTGCAATACTAGAATTTCATGAAAAATGGAAGATATGTTGAGAATACACTCGGAAAACATTGTAATGTTAATGTAGATTTGATGAAGTATTCGTCAGTGAACTGTAAGTTGTTTCAAAATATGGCATTGCTCTTAATTCATCAAATTAAATTAAAATATGATAAATGTTTCAATAATTGGTGTTCGTTCCGGAAAATTTATGCGATATCCATTTTGTGGCAAATGTAATGATTTATAGCTGGGGACTAGAACATGTCGTAAGTTCAATGACCTGCAGGCTAGAGTGTATTGTACTATACATACTCAAGCCCCGACTATTAGTCAACTAGTTGCTACTCAGTGGGACAACAGACAATGAACGAATAGACGGGGCTTGAGTATACATAGTACAATGTATTCTAGCATACAGGTAATTGTTTCGTCGACATTTTCCAGTCCCTACTTAAAGCGCAATATTTTCTTTTCGAAAAAAGAATTTTCAGTTGTTTTTTCAATTGTCACCACATTAACTTTACTTTTGTATTGAGTATTGAGGAACTAATTAAAGTAATTGAGACGTAATATTAAAGCTAAAGTATTCCATTAGGTATTAAGTCTCTCAAATAGATAAGTTTCAGGTAATACTTGATTAATGCTGTGAAATAATGACATTGTATCAAATGAAACACGTTTCTATTTTGATATTACAAGTACCTACGATTTTTAAAAAGTACACATCCATGAATATATGAAAATGTTATGCTTCATAACAGATCAGTTACAATGACTAGCACAAACGAGTCTTTTCGGTTCTACTAAACTGTGCGTTATTTCGAGCATAATCGTGTACGTACACCATTGCAATCCTCTGTCGTCCCAGAAACCCACGTGAGACTAATCAAAACAAGGAAATACAAGCGAACATTAGCATAATACATAAAATACATTAAAAATTCCCACAAGGAATTCTGTCAGGCGGATTGAAGACGGGAGCAATCAACTCCCGAAATGTTGCGATAAGCTCGTGTAAAGAAACCTTCAGTGTTCTGTGTCGTCTTCGCTGTTTCGTCCAGTCTTACATTTGTGTCGTCTCATTGCTGTCCATGCAGTCTTGTGTGTGTTGTCTGGTCTCTATCCCAGTAAACTGATAATTATCTGTGCAGTCTATCGAGTTGTTCCGAGACTTTTCTGTTGTCTTGGTTATTTAGTTTGTTTTACCGCTCTGATTTTTATTGGTGATTTCTTTGCGTTTTATCCTAGAGCTAATCCTGGCTTGTTTTTTCTTGTCTGTATTTGTATTATCTGGATTTATGGGATGACATATAGTACTGTAGTGGTGTACGTCCAAGATTATGGTAACAAATCATTCTCTCTCAGTACAAGATTTCTTCAAACAACTAAGTTTGCGTTCTTATTGCACTTCCTATTGAAATTGTATAGTTTTTTCTATTTATAGTTCAATCAGTCTCTATGCTGGAATATTCTTCATCGAACTGTGTTGCATGTTGCATTCACTTTGTTCAACAGTTTTGTTGGTTAAAGGTTGTGGTTTTTGACAGTCATATTTTATTACTGGATGATTACCTCGTATCTGTTGCATCAACACGTTTTTCTTTTTCAAAGAAATATATGAAGAGTATTTGTTAAACGTACTAAAACAAATTGTTAGGTGAGTGAATGCAAATTTTATGAAAATATGAAAGAAGATAGGTAAAACATATATAGGCGTATCTTCAGCTTAATTACAGTGTACGTTTTTCCTCTTCGACCCTTGTTTATTTTATTTTAATTTTTTTACAAAAACACATATCTACAACTTACTCTCAAGACACATGGATCTGAGGGATTAATCTTTACAGCGCTTAGTGCACCCGTATCTCATTGCTTATAAAATAAAGTACAACAGTGGCCAAGTTTATTAAAGTGAGTTTTCTGAAGCTCTAATGTCTTAAATATCGATGGCCCATTTCAGAAGGGAAATAACTAAAAATTCCCAATTGTTTGCAAAATGCATATAAAGACAGTTTCGTTTCGCCGAAAAATTGTTAATTAACGTATATGATCGGAGTTAATTTGAAGCAAGTAACTATTTGTGATGTTTAAAATGTTTATAATCTGCCTTGCTGAAACTATCACACATTAAAATAAAACAAATAAAATTCTTAACTGTTTACTGACAATAAGAAAAAGTTCCATGTTAATAAAACAGGTGAATTTACGTGTTTTTCTTTTCAACTGGGTAGAGCGCACATCTGCCTTTGTGTTGGAGAGCCAGACTCAAAATACCATTTTTTGAGTTGTTTCCCTTTCGAACTGGGCCATCGATGTATATAATTAAAAGTGTGGCTTTGGCCCACTCTCATTTTGTAGATTCTAGTTGACATAATTGACTAGTTGCATTGCAATGGTTCATTTCTATTATTTTATTTATTTAATTATTCTTGGGCAAGACGAGATTAATTAGTGTTTTAAAATTTTTGTTAACTGGTTCGTGTGATACGTATGCATATTTAATTTATTTTTGAATTGGCCGCTGTTGTAAAATTGTTTTCATTAATTAACATGCAACACATTCCCAGTTTCTTTACTACACCAGTTCAGAGTAATATTAATCAGTATGTTCTTTGGATTTCTTGTGGCTCTGAGTTCTATATTTCGGAATGTGCATATTGCAAAATATTTTTGAATGTTTTAAAAATGGGTTTCTGGAGTCCCTGTGCTTGGTTGTGTAAAATGAGTTTTTTGGGTAGAAAATATGGCTGAGCGACTACTACCAAGGAAAGTCTGGGCAGCGATGAATTTTTTTGTTAAATTTGTCAAATGAGTTTAGTGGAGATTTTTTTTGCAATGTTAAATTTGAATTTGAGGAAAGACACTACAAGAAACTACACTGGATACGAGCCAGATAAGTGTTGAACTGTTTATCTTATAGAACTTTCAAATTGTGTTAATTTCCAGCGGTACATTATATCAGAACAACTCACCTCACAAATTAAATACCCTACGTTACTGAGTGTCTAGATTCTCATGCCTAGCTGAGCAGCACTTTAAAGTTAAACTAATTTGTCTCTTACAAACTCTCAACCACTTAAATTAAAACTATTAATTTTTTTTGGACACTGAAATGTGACATTGTTTGGATATTATTAAGGCCACCCGAACTTGTATGACTGAACTACTAAACCATCATTACCATTAAACTCAGTAAGTTGTATTAAGCACTCAGTCGTAGTTTTATTGAATGTAAGTTATAAAGCTATTAGCTTTTATTATAATTTACAACTTGAATGTATGTAATTATATATGTGTATCAGTGACAATTATTTTAATGTTTCAATAATCTGATCTCAGCATTAAAAATAATATTCCAATTTTTTTTTTCAAACAACATAGTATTTGCATTCGCAAATTTTTAGCAAGGAATATTTTTTAAAATAATCACGATTATTTTAATAAAATCTTTTTCTAAGAGTTGGTTCCTTGCTCAAACCGCATTCTTTAAAAGAAAACGTGCAATACATTTCACAGCGGGGTTCCGAAACTGAAAGTTTCCACTTATATCCTATAGCAGTCCCTCCGATTTCTCGAAGCTTGGAGTAATCAACAGAGTTTGGATCCCCTAAATATTTTTCTTCCTTCATAAATAATTAAAACATTTTCGCTGGATTTTATATAGACCGGTATCTTAATAGGCCAGTAAAATAGGGATCGGACCTGGAAGTGATTTCCGGAAAGCTGGAAATCATCTTAAAACATTTATTTGATGGTGTGCATAACTTAAGAGGCAAAAAACCTAAAAATTTTCGGTTCTTTCGGACTTTTTTTTAGGTTTTTCGATTATAACTTCTGAACTGAGCTTCCTACACGAAACTCCAGCATTACAAAAATTAAAGAGCATTAAATTCTGCCTCAACGGTAAAATTAGATCAATTTATAAGTTGGTAATCGACGGCCAAAAACGACTTTTTTTTTTTTCATATTCGCGAAAACCAACTATTCATCTACTTTCAGTTGTCAGTAGCATCCAAATGTATGATTCAATTTAAAAAAATCATTGAATAAAAGTTAATTGCAACTTAATTGGGCATTTAGAGAATATCTTCATTTTAAAATTTGAATAATTTGAGTGTTTATATTTGGGAAATTCGAAAAACCTTCATGGTGAGAAATTTAACTGCCTTGGCCACTCACACAATTTCTTTCATTGTAATTTTACGTTTTGTGAAAAACAGTTTATTTTACACTACCTTCTTAAATTTGTAACACAAAACATAAATGTAGGTACTCACATATTAATAATATGCAACAAATGACTCAGGTGCGCTGTCTTTTCGACATTGATGGGCTCCCCTCACTAAGAAATGGAATTTAACATTTCAATAACCATGTCATGGGTTGGGATCATCGTCTTTCTCCGCCTCCAAAACCGCGCTGAATTTCTCGTCATCTTCCTCCAAAAATGTGTCATTATCTTCTTCTTCTTCAGCGTCCAAAGTCAGTGAACTACTCACAATTCCCTCCTTTTCAATGGCGGTGTTGGAGCATGCCTGCCCCTTGTAATTCAGGCAGATGGTACAGCATTTTAATGCAGCCTTCCTGCAGGAGCGCCTTCCCATGCACCCCAAGACACACCGGCACGCGATGGAGAGCAACACCTCGTTGGGAGCAGGTTCTTTTGTTGTGGTTATGGGGAGAAGACCATGTGTTGAACTTTTCCAACCCCAACTGAGGGGGTCTAACTGCTCTCTCCCTTTCACACTTGAACCTGGTAGTACACCCTCGGGGAGTGTTGTCGTGCTGCAGTGGTTCGAGGGCAGAGCAGCCAGGTAGAATGCAGCCTTTACCAGAGTCTTGGTGAATGTATTTTACCGAAGTACATCCAATGAGTTGTGCCTGTCGTTCGGCGAATAAACAGCAGCCAGGAAATGCTCACCAGTTCTGGCAACCTCATCCTGCGACATATCTGGGGCTTGGAAAGTTTTCGCAGCTTCCTGCCAATCTGTGTTATCCTCCAGGGCTTTAACAAACTTCATCTTCACCTGCCGAAAAAATTACGATGTGGTGTCACATCCACTCATAGCATGGAGGAAGAGAAGGTGCTATTTGATGGTATTTGACCGTTTCAGCAGTCCTGGGAAAAACAACTGGTTGGGCGAGGTGCCCTTCCCTGGTTTCATCAGGAAAATGTTGAAGAAATTGGTGCCCATGCAGTGAGAAGTATGAGGAGGTCGGTGTCTTCTCCAACAATAACGACCTTGGAAAACTGAAATGATTTTGTTATGGCTTCTGTAACAATGAGGATGTCTGCATCTTCAATAGCTTGGCTTACTGTGAAACACTCGAATGTAAGTTTTGTTCTCATCGTGCCAATAAGCCGTCCTTTATTTTTTTTCATTTGACAGGAATCTCTCTTTCGGCATTGTAGAGTCATTGTTTCAGTGAAGACCACGGTGGAGACAGAAAGATTGTTCTGGCGGTGAAGCTGTTCCGCAGTTTTTGTGCTTTTGGCTTCGGCATGTTCGGGATATTCATAAAAAATTATTGTCGTCATTTCAGGCTTGTAGTAAAACTTTAAGTAGTCTACATACCTTTCCAGGATAGTGGATGATATACTTTGTGGATGAGAAATCCCCTGTCAACCACAAAGGCACTTTGGGAGAGGTCGAGTGCATCAGTCACAAGAGTAAATAAGTCGTAGAACACCGACTTCTTGGTTTTCCGCATCCCTGTATCATTGAACATGGAAAGTGGGAATGGTGCCAACTCATATTCAAAATAAGACTTCAGCCGCTCATTTGACTTTTTCAAGAATGATATTCGCCGGAATATGGTATCAGAGTTCACGGGAATGTATTCATTGATAATTTTGACTTTAGATGTGAAGGATTTCAGAGGAATCACTCGATCTTTTCTATGGAACTTAACATCACTGAAGTTATGCCCTACAATTTTCTGGATACTTTCATTTCCCTTTTCCAGTGCTCTGTGGCAGTTGATGTTATCATCACCAGTCACTCCAGTGCTGATACACATCAGAAACTCACCAAACGGAAAGGGGTCATGTGATTCAAACCAATCATGCAACAGTACCACATCTTTGTTGTCTCTCACAACCCTTGTCAACCTGGCATCGACATGCTGTTCTGATAATGCATATGTGAAGCCGCAAAAATCTTCGAATTGCATTGAAATTTCCATGATGGAGGCATAGATATGCAATCCATTTCATGATAGTACTGTCAGTTATACCTCGTCCATGAGTCAGGCCTCCACCTCTGGTCTCCATGGTCCTTATAACCACCTGCTCAATGGCCACGTCTGTCCATATTCCAGACCAATGTTTCTATGATATTCTGACTGTGAAGAAGCCTTGAGTAACAAAATGGTTAAACTCATCAGTTGTCAGCAATGACTTAAGATTCATCATATCCTGTAGCTGCAGTTTATCAACGACGCTATGCCTCGTTCTTTCACTGTCGTAGTAGCTTCAACAAACAGGGGTCTTTCACACACGAAGCAATTATCATTATTAATTTTATGTATGAGGATAACATCGCATAACTTCAAAACATTTAATACCAAAACAAATGTAGAACACTTCGATACTAACACGATTAAACAACAGTTCGAAAAACTAACGCACAGTTAACAATCAGCACGGAACAGGAGTACCAGTCGACACTTAGAAGTAACAACTTCAACTGAGATAGGAGCCTGCCAAGGCTGTTGGGGTGAGGGGCCTACCAGGCTGGGGTCTCTTTGTTAGGAATGGTTGCTATCTGGCCACACTGGATCTGTGAAAAAAGGATAAAGTAGTTTAGATGAAGTCATCACAAAATTGAAATTAACTCTATTATTCCTACCTAATTATTTTTTTCTTACTAATAGAGCTTACTGTTTGTTGTGGGGTTGATAGTAATTGAATAATTTAGAAATAAAGTTAAAAAAAAACGTAATGATTGACTTAGTGTTAACTATACATAAAAGTACAGATGGAAGATGATGAAATATAGAAGTGAACATTAACATACGAAATATTGCACATTTTTATCTTCCTGAACGAACAATTAAGTTGCCTTCAACTTTTATTCAATACATTTTTTAATTCAAGCATTTGTTTCGATGCTACAGACGACTTAAAGTCGATGAATAGTCGGTTTTCGCGAAAAAGAAAAAAAACAGTCGTTTTAGGCCGTCGATTAAGAACATTTAAATTGACCTAATTTTAAAGTTGAGGTACCTATTCGATACAAAGTTTAATGTTCTTTAATTTTGGTAAGACTGGAGTTTCCTGTAGGAAGTACGGTTTAGAAGTTGTAATCGAAAAATCGAAAAAAAGTGTGAAAAAAAGCACGAAATATCAAGGTTTTTTGGCTCCCAAAAGGTATGCACACCATCTGTGGGGGTGCAAACTGAGATTACAAGATTTGAACACCAACTAAAGATTTTAAGATGATTTTCACCTTTCCGGAAACCACTTCCAGGTACCACCCTTCTTTGGTCGAATTTTACTGGACTATAATGCCATTTTACTAAACTGCCCTGTTAAATTTACGTTTGTTGGCCTATTAGAGAATCGAAAAAATATACTGTTACGATGTTATTGCAAATGAATTGTTGTATGCATCACAACACGACACACGCCTACCATACGGCAGGCATCGATTTGTTTATTTAATTGATCCCCTTGTTTGCAACTATTTATGTGCAATATTATGACGTTGACATTTGCAAAGAATTTTGATCTTTACTTGGTAATAATATTAAGGCCCAACTCAACCAAGTCATAACTGTTCAAAAAACTGATAATTGCCAATTTGAAATAAAATTATATATCGCTAACACCATAGTCTACACATGGTGAATCACGAAGGAGTTTGCTACTTTGTGTTGGGATAGCTTGCGATAAAGTGTTTTCAAAATGGGTTTTTAATTCGTCCATGAAGTGTATATATAGGGAGTAATGCTATCCCGAAAATAAACTACATACAAAATATAAAGTTGCGTTGTGTACATATATACGTTTTATAGTCTATCTTCAGGGTTAACATTATTTCCACTAGATCTATAATTCACTTTACGAACAAATCGAGAACCCATTTTCCACTAAGTTTTCGTAAGCTTTCACAAAGCCAAATTAACAAACTTTTTCCAGACGCATAATGTTTAAAAGACGCGGATACGCAAACCACAGTTTAGGCCCGGTTTTACCACCTTCGGCTAAACTTCAAGTCAGTCTTAGCTGAAGGTTAAATCGAAAATTTGGTTTTACCACCTCTGGCTAACGTGTGACTGACACTTTAACCTGTGGCTATCTTAACAGGCAGATGAAGCAGTGGTTATGTAGTTGGCTGGAGGTTAAGGCTGTGTCTCAAATAGCCCAGAGAGCACTCTCTCACACCCTCTTGATGCCACAGAGTGTACTCTCTGCTGTCCCAAATTCGAGGGAGAGTGGGCGAAAGGGAGAGTGAGCCAGAGTGAGCGACGATGCTCCCTCTCGCCCACTCTGCGGGAAGACATCTTTGTTTTCCTTCAAATTCAAACCATAACCTAAAAGTGGAACTGGAAAACGTGGAAAACATTTACTGTGAGTTTTCTGCACTCATTTATT
>PNEQ01102149.1:0-30356 GCA_003012365.1 Medauroidea extradentata | reverse complement strand
CAGTCAATTATGCGGACTCACCAACACGGCCGCAACGTCCCACGGCATTGCACTTTCCCACCTTGGGAAACGAAGCAGAGCGCACACAGGAAGTTCTGCTTACCGTCCAGCAACACTCGTTAATCCTTTTTTCAAACTGAGGGTGGCTTCCCCTCACCGACCCTTCCTAGTTTACGCCCGACACAAGAGTGAGCTTCATTGCTCGAGCGGCCGACAGCTCAACTTGCCGACGCGCGCGCCCCTACCGCCAGTCAAGGGAACCAGACCACCCCCTCCCCTCCCGGGCCTACCCCTCCATGGCCAGTGGAGTGGGAGGTCCGAAGAGGAAAGGGAATGCGCCGGTACCGTCAACTGGGGCTTCCACCAATGCCACTCAAGCAGAAATCCTCGAGACAACTGGAAACCCAAGAAAAAACCCTCTAGAGACCCAAGACCTAACCTGGACTCAGAATCAGCGTAAAACTCTCCTAATGGAGGCCCTGTAACTAAGGGTGATCGCTCATACTCTCTTACATGTGAGTTTTTGCCACAACTTGTCTTGACAGTGGATGACTCAAAACTGCGTGGGACTAGGGATTACCCTCGACTGTCCCTAAGAGGTCAGCAGTGTCCAATCAGAACACAGCGTGATCTGATAACAGCCATTCTAACAAAAATGAAAGTCACAAAATATATTTCCCTAACCAATGGAACTGAAGTTATGACAAAACTATCTTAACGATCCTAAGGTCTTGTAGAACACACTACAATCTTCTAAAAGCACTGTCTCCAATGACAAATGTAAAACTCAAAAAACAAAACTTTTACCCAAAGATGATAAACCGATGAAAATAACTATCAAACAATTTGAAAATTAAATATAAACATCGCCCTTGAAGAAATTATCCAAACTTCCATCAGTAAAAGGTTTCTTGTTACTCTGCTTCGGATGTGTACCATTACTTAATGTTACATTATGCATGGCAAAACTGACTAAAATAACTATGCAAATGTTGAAATATTTTTTAACATTTGTTGCAGATTATTTTCAGACACAATTAGAAATTCTAGTGGACCACTACGGACTACTTTCAAACTTCAAATGCAGAGTCAAAACTAATCTCTAGTATGCCTGCTATACCATTTAAAACACTTACACATCAAAAAACACAATTTATGTAAAAATAATGTTCTAGGATGATTAAAAATTTTATAACAGACAAGTCCAATTTAAAAACCCAAAATTAACAAACCCGAAATTTCATAGCTAAATTTACCTACTTAGTTACTTGACATTACTTATTAGAGATAAAATATTAACATTAAAACTTTTAACCACAGGAGATAACTTGAACAGTAACCCAAAGTGTTTAAGACTATATTAAAACTGCTGAAAATGAACACAAAAAAATAATAATAAAAATAATAATAATAATCTTAAACAATAATTTATTACCTTAATTTTGTTTTCAAAACCATACACTGTTGTCATGTTTCATAAATTTTCAACCAGATATTAACAACCTATATTGTAATGAGTCTCTTAGCATTCTGATGAATCTGCTATCTATTTTTATTGTTGCCGGATAACCCTGTAGAGTTCCTTATTATTACAATCTGGGATTGCATTAATTGTGGTTGAAAGCACAAGTCGTTTTATTTCAGTTCCTCGAATCAGTTTATTCCAGTTTATTATAACAAAAAACTTTTTCACCAGATACAGCACCTTGTACACAGGCTTCCCAACGGATTTGAAAGAAAAAAACTGAGTGCTGACACAAGTTAGCTTTTAGCCCGAGCTGAGGTCCCGTGTGAAATGTTCCCCGAGTGCATTCAGCACAAAAAAATATCTGTCCAGTCTCACTTGATACGAATCTCCGTGTCCGTTACCGCTAGAATCAACAAGTGTCTTTACTATCGCAATCAAATAAACTGTTCCAAACTCGGCGGAGACGGCCGCACTTGCCTCTACCCCGCACCAACCCCTTTTGAAATCACCAGCGACAATGACTTCAGAAATGATGATTCTGAACTGCAGAACACAACCACAGTATGAACAGTTATTTGAGGCTCAAAATCTTTAAAATGAAATTACTGCATTTCACTACCATAACCAGCAGACGTCTGTGCATGTAGAACAAAGGGAAGCGGAGTGAGCGCCACAAGGGGGTAAGGGAAGCATGCACAGGTCTGGCCATTTTATTGGCTGTTTCACAAAAATCAGTTACGATGGCCTTAGTTGTGTGCAAGGCAATGGAGGGTAACTAACAGTCAAAGCAGTTTGGGAAGGTTAATCATAGCAAAGAACACATAATTGTAAAATCTGCAACTCAATGTTTTGATAAGGAGGCTAATAGCATTTGTCTTTTAGATTCACTTCAAAGGAAAACAGTAGAGTTAGTATCTTAAAATAAACCACGTATCCTATTAATGTCGTATTATCTGTCTGTTCAAACAAAAAGTTACTTCTAACATAGCCTGGATCTACTACAGGAAGGTTAAAGACCTTCACTATGCAATTTAGTGCAGTTACAACACATATGTTTTCCCCACAATATCTGTCATTCATGTTCTACTAAACATCTATAAACACAGTACCTTTTATACCTTTAGGGTAAAATAATGTCATTTGCATCCAATACAAGCATATATAACAACACATTGCTGCAAAAATTTTTTTCAGTTCTAATAATTATATTTCCGACAGCATTGCCTCTGTTACTTTGTCATTTTTGGCCACCAATATTAATACTGTACCAATATAACACTAGAAGGTCTTTCTAAATGTTGTTTGTTGGCTGCAAAGCTGAATAGAAAAACTTGTGATTTGTAAAATAATGATTCTTTTACCATAATTATCTTTGTCATAATATCTGACTTTTTTTGCAGGTTTTTTTTTCCACCTCAAATGCATGGGCATTAAAGCTGAATCTGGCTCGCTCACAACGGGTCTTATTGCCTCTATGCACAGTGTTAAAATATAATACAGTCTTTCAGTTGGTGATTCCCCAGACAGTAACTTCAAGCTGACGTCCTGTGTTTTATGGTCCGTAATACATAAAAAAAGGTGATTGGCAAGCAAGTGAGCACTTTCAAAGACTGACTTGTCTAGGATAAATGTTTTAAAATATAATTTATTTTGACCTGATATGTTCAGTTTAGATTATAGTACACTAATCTAAATTATCTGAAAGGAAAAAAGTAACTAGGGCTCACTTTATCACACACCACCTATGAAAGTATAATGCTGGTTTCAACACTGTTCTTAAGTGTCTGTAAAGAAAACTAAGCAACTAAAGCTGATTACAGGCTATACATGATTTGTAAATTGTTTATACGTTCAACACAAAAAAACTTTGTTTTCAATATTAGTTGCAAGTTTGTGTGAATCCATTAAGGTGTAAACAGTAAAAAAAAATTCGTAATTTTACGAGAAAAAGCTTGCCAACTAACATCAGAACATAATCAGTGTAGACACTACATGTATCAGGTGTTTAAGTGGTCTAAAGTTTACAAATATACGTGGGGACTAGTGGGGCATATTTTTAATAGTAGTGTTTAATGTGAAACAAAATAACCTTCAACAGCCGGTCACATTTTAACAAAATATTTTGTACTCTCACAAAAAATTTCTTAGAAACTGGATGACAAAAAATTGTTTTGCTAGATTTAAAACCATAGTTGTAAAATGTACAAGAATTTATTTGTAAATGTACAATTGTTATTTGTAAATATGCAGTAACAGTTATATATTTAAAAGCATTTACTATAATGTTTACAATATTTTTGTACATTAAGAAAAAAAAAATTGTGAACTACTGAAGTGTGCAAAAAATTTTTGTGTAAAAGTACAAACATTTTTTCTTTGCTGTACAGACTTACAGTTTTGCAACATATAGCCAAAATATAAATTTATTTAAACAGGTGCTTTTTTATATGGAAATGTAGTCAGATAAACTAGTAGAACATTTCATGACTTTATATATTTGTTGTTTAAAACCATAATGCCTACAAAATTTAGTCTTATATTTAATGTATCACATAACTGCAACAATTGTTCAACTAATGTGCATTTATTCTTCCTATGGTGTTTCCTTAAACATTTTAATCATTATTTATTAGATCTTTGTTAATGGGATACTCTGATTTACAGAAAATCCACATATTTTACCTGGTCAAAATATATTTTTATTTAATATTGGTACCTGTTCTTTTAATATTTAAGTGATGTCATTGCTTTACTCGCCATCACTTATTAATTTTGAACCAGGCTGACACTGAGATTTTTATAAACCCTTGAGAGCATTGCACATGTAAGCTTAATGAAAAATCAAGGTAACTTTTTAATTAGAAAATGACCTACATGTATTTAACCTGAGTTTTGTGATACACTCACAGCTGTCCTGACTCCCGAGCGATGTAATTAAACTACGTCAAATGTCAATGTAAACATTAAATTTGCACTAGCCTTCCAAAGGATGTCAGTTATTGTAGCAAATTATAGGCTTCAATTAAATATTATTAAAATTTAAATTGTGAGTCCTTAATATTAGCTGTCGCTTCTACTTATTGACAAAATAATTCTGCTGAAGTACTGTTTGTATCACTTATAAATAATGTAAATTATAATTTGTGTAGTAACTGCAGAGGTAAGGGGGTCTGTGGATGTGTTATCAATTAACTTTTGCACATTAAAGTAAAGAAAGTAAATGTATTTTAATTCGTAAAGTTTATTTTTATGAAAAATGTTAATTTTACATTAATTTGATAAACTTTCAGAGAGAAATCAGTAAATTACATTACACTGTTCTATTCTTGCATCTAAACACCAAAGAAACCCTCTGCAAGTTTGTCACTCATAACCTATGTAATGTTATAAACTATTTTTATGACAGTTTGCTTCCAGTTACAGATTATAACCAAACTTCTCCTTAGTGTATTTGCTGTTACTCGACCCAGAATACTTAACGTTTTTAGTTTGGTATCTATTCAACCGGGCCGTTCTGTTGTCGCGCTACCTACTATGGATCTGCCTGTGACGAGCTGCAGCCTTGGGAGTACTAGAGGACTCACATGTACAGATGTGTGCAACACTATGTATTGCACGAGTTGTTTTAATAGTAGGTATAGTGGCTTGTTGATGTTTGATGTTACAAATGTGTACAGTAAATTAATGAATGAGGCTTTCTCATTTAAAGAAAGCATTTCTGTTAGATGATTTAACTTTCTCCATTTATGTCTGCCTACATTTCTTATTTTGCCCATTTACTATATTAATTAATTTTTGTTGTGCATTGCTCATAAATTGTACGTTCATTTCCACCAAATATTCCAATTGGTGTTGCATTATCCTATTGCAAATTATTACACATCTTATTAGGCACTTCTCATAAAAATTTTCACAGTACAAACATCTGCACATGTTGTTTGGAATTAGTTTCTTAGTGATATTATTTTGAGTTAATGACTTAATAAAAAAAAATTATTCCATGGACTGAAAACAGGCAAGCAAGTATTTCTGAGTCTATATTTGGTAGCAGAATCCAAAGTGAGCAGGATTTATACATGAATACCGTGTTTGTAAATGAGTACTTTGAACTAGATACTGCTTGTGAAATTTTAAATGAGAACTTCCAAACAGTCATTTCTGTTTTTCTCTCTCATTTCTTTACCTTCAGAAACAGCTACCATTGGGTAACCATTTTTTCCTAGGAACACATTGTTATTTTCATCCTTTCCTAAAAATTGTAGGACACATTTAATTGCTATACCCTTAACTTTATCAGCTGGTACAATTTGATGTATTGTTGGTTTGAAAATATTTTCCAAGTAATCATGGTAACAGCACTTTCTGATGATTTTATACAAATGTGTGCAAAATTTGTCCAAGTTTTCTTTCTTTTTTTGGGACATTTTATTTTAATTACTTTGCTATTACTTAACAAAACACCACTTATATTTTTTACTTCTGGAGAAAATAGCCAACTTAACAATCTTGACAGCGTTTTCATTGGTCTCAATTTCCTTCTGGGTTGTAAACTTTTTAAGCATCGTCGTGTATCTTTCTGCTTTTTCTGCACTTTCTTCAATCTATCTTCAGAAACTGTCATTTCTTTTTTTTTAAATTTGTTTTACATTTTCATATATTCTTTGTTTTCACTAGACCAAGTTTGAGGGCTAGACAGATGAGTACTTTCAATTGCTGTAGCATTAACCTAATCCATTTATTTTTCTGAAGCATAAAATTTTTTAGTCTATTTCTTTGCACCAGATTTTCCTTATACTCCTACTGTCCTAAGCGGTCATCCCATTTACATACTTTATTTACCCTGGATTATTCCTTGCATTGTACAATTATCTTTCTTTATTCCTAGCTTCTTTACGTGTGATGGGTTCTTATTGAATTTCTTCCATTTCGCATGGACTTAAATTTATTTTTCATAGCTTTAATTCTTTTTACAAGGTTTACAGGCATTTTATGTCTTGTTCCTATCCATTTTGCAATGATGAAAACAGAAACTAGCTTACTAGAACACACTGCAATCACAAATTAATGTTAAGTTTTCTAGATTATTAATTACTTGCACTGTAGCTTAGCAACTGTGTTCAAACGGCCACTAAGATAAAATATGTACTCCTTAAAATATACTGCAGGTCCTTAATTTACGTCGTACTGCTTTACGTCATGTAGCATTAAAGTTGCTAACATTTTCTCAGTACCTACGCCTCAATTTAAGTAGTCGCCAATTCAGAATAAAATTGTTTACTATGTTCCCGGTGCCTCTTTGGTTTAACCAATACACTGAAAATAAATCAAGGTCTGTTCAGTAGTCTTACATTTTATTTGTGCCACATAGTGCAAAATTCATGTGCGTCACCCTAACATATCATACGCTACGACAGACGCTGCCTGCTTTCCACACACCCACACCCCCCTGCCCACATATGCTAATGTGACAAAGCATTTCTTCTTCCTGCAATGACAGCAGTTTCTTCTTCCCCTTCGTAAAGCCCTTTGGCTTTTCAGTCACTGTGATTAAAATTGCATTGGGCAGAGTTTTAAACATGCCACTGTTAACTTTATTCTGCTATAAACACTTTTGTAGTAAAGTATCATTTCACTGTAATTTACGATGTTTACTTTATGAGATGGCTTATAAAAGGTAAATTTATGTTCAATAGTACTTACTAAAAAAAAATATAAATAAACAGCAGCTATCTAGTTATCCACAAAAATGGAGGAATTTTAATGTTTCAATACAGACGCGAGTGCTGTTTACATAAGTAAAGTCTTACTCATTGAGATGCTAGGCTTTTTTTTTTTGTGAAATTATGGCAGGTAAACTAACTGAGCTAAACAAACAGTTTCCAGCACACTGAAGCAAAATTCTGAAATTGTTTTCACCCCTGACATGTAACATTGTTGGCCATTTTATCATTGTTCATTCAGTTTATTTGTGATATAGCAACTTAGGTGTAAGTAGCCAATTTAATTTTCTCTAAGAAAAGTGCGTGCAAATCATCTGTAATTTTCTTATTCAGTTTTATTTCAAAATGGCGACTGTGCAAAAAAGTACACGTTGAGACGAAATTAGTCATTCGAACACAACATAATTACTGTACCTAGTTTGATAATAAACATCTTGTAACTACGTATCTAGACATTGATGTTTAGTCGAGGATGGTAATGTTTATGATTGCAAAATAAATTACCAAATTGATATTAATGGTTTGTACTCCCTTAATACAATTAAAAATAAGGACTTCTAAGGGCTTTTCAAAATATTTTAAGGAATATTTTTTATGAACTAAAACACTTTTTACAACAAAAATAAAAAATCATGGAAAATAAAAACACAAAATCTAAAAAAAAAATTATAAATCTACCACACAGAAACAACAAACAAATATTAGTCTGGTAGCACAGGTAACAGTTAATGCACACTGTAGTGTTGGTAAACAAAACTTTGTCTGATTCTCATACAACACAACACGAAACAAATATTATACTGGACACCAAAACCTTCGTAGATACATACAAGATCCAGAGTTATATAAGGTACTGCATGCTATAAATATTGGTGAATTCTTGCATGTTTATCAATGTAGCAAATCATATTGAACCAAAACAAGTGAAGGTGTAAAACACTTTTCAATCAACACATTTTCAACATTGCTCATTCCTAAATATTCTTTCAAAAATATGCTAAAAGTATGAATATTGTATTTTCTCCCACATCTTACACCCTAACGTACCTTACACACTCTATATTTTTCGGTCTGAATTCACAGTACAAACATTTTCCTGGAATGTGAAAATAGTTAGTTGTTTTAGGTGCATAAAAGTGGTTCTCTGTCTCTGGAGCATGAAAGTGGTTATTTGTCTCAGTAGCATAAAAGTGGTTATTTGTCTCAGGAGCATGAAAGTGGTTATTTGTCTCAGGAGCTTTAGTGGTGCTTTGTCTTGGCAGCATAAAAGAGTTTTTTTGTCTCAGCAGTGTAAGAGTGGTTCCTTGTCTTCGCAGCATAAAAATGGTTCTTTTTCTCGGGAGCATAAAAGTGGCTCCATATCTCTAGAGCAAGAAAAAATGTCTCTATCCCACATACACCAAGTATGTAGTAAATTACACAGATAAATATGGCACCACAAATATGAAAAAAAAAGCTACGAAAATAAGAACTTTTGAGGACTATTTGATAAAATAAGAGCAACTTCAGCCCTTAAAATGAATGTTAACAAGTCAGAACTTTTGTAGAATCAGATCAAAAGGCATACACTTACTAAGACAGCACATTTCCACAAGAAAGTCAATCAGAAACCCCTTGGCCACCACTCTCAACTAATATAATCACATAACACAGTTCCCAGATGAAAGAGTATGCTTACTAGATCACTGTACGTGCTGTTGTGTGTACGTGCTTGTATCCACATCAAAATTTTTGAGCACATAGATAAAATTTCATTGAGCTCTGGTACATTTATAATATTAAGTAGTAAGACTTTTCTTTTTTTTCATGTAGTGTAAAAGTTTTTATAAAAATGGCACCATTTGAAAATTTTTTTATCACACACAAAATCTGTGTAACAAACTTTTCAGAATTTCATAAAAATTGGCACACACAAAGTATTTAGTAGTGTCTTTATACATTTATAAATTTTATTCATGAAGAGCTCATAATAAAATGTCAGCAATTTGAAAAATTTTTGATCACAAAAAATATCTATTGAACATTTTTCAGAATTTCAATAATATCTAATGGAACATTAATCAGAATTTCAATAATATCTAATGGAACATTAATCAGAATTTCATTAATTTAAATGAAATGAAATCACATATCTGTTAATCTTAACTGAACATTTCGTAATTTTTTAACAGATGATACATGTAACCATGCAAAAAAAAAGACAAGTGCCATTACCAACAAAAGACAAGAATATTCCAATAAAGGAATATAAAATTTTATCATTAGATATAGTTTGTTTGATATTGCTCTAACTGCAAGAAAACAGTCGAAATTAATTCAAACTTTTGTTTGGCGAGATTTTCTAAGAAGGCTTCCTTAACTACAGCAATTTTCATAATCATCTTAATTCTACTCATTTGAACTTGACTATTTAAAAAAAAGCATGAAAACATTTCAATGACTTTCTTAAAAACCCTTGAATTATCAATCTGTTTAATATAGCAGAACTCCGAGCAACAAGGTTAAAAGGCATTTTCTATTTACAATTTTATAGGATGTATTTAATGTAACTTTGACAGCAGTATACAACAGCTGTTGTACACAAAATCATCACCCAGGGTTTCCTGGAGGTGTAACCTAATGTTAGTAAAAGTAATGCCTGGAAGCCAGTTAGCATTGAACAGATAATGTATCCAAGAGCACAATCGGTAAGACATATTATTTGGTTAGTGCCCTGGTAAACTCCTGAATATAGTGGATCCAACCACATGGTTATCCAAGTCAGTCCTGACATAGTACTTGCTGGTAGGGCCGCACCTTAAAATATGTAATAATTATAACACTTAAAATTAAAGCTGGTGGATTTCAATACAAGACTTATTGCACAAGGGAACGTTAAGTACACAAAATCATGCAACTAGTTCATCATTATAAAAAAAACTGAATTTAAAAATGACATTAATTAAGCAGACAATTTTGATATTGGCTCTGTCTGTCATTAAGACATTGAACACACTATGAGCACTGCAATCTAATATGCTACCGAACAAAATTTCTGGAGTTCTGGAGACATATCTAGTTATGTGGCTGGCCCAAAACTTAAATGTTCACAATGTTAAATATCTAAATATGTAAGTCTAAGTTAATGTCAAAAACCAAAGTATTCTGGTAAACTAAGTAGAAAACATTAAATTTTAAAAATTGTTACGAAACTGATCATGAAGCTAGACATACAGTCTCCATGAAGATTGCTTCACAGTGTCTCTTATTGTTACTTTTGACCATTACGTTTCATTCAAAAAGCAAACAACAAGACACTGATAAAATTATCATAAAATTTTATGCAAAAATTCACAAACACTGACGTTTATATTGTTATCTATTCAGAGACCATAATGTGGCCAATGGGATTACAATTATGTGTAATCATTGCCAATACTACCAGTGCAATTCTTGACCAGTGGCATCATGGAAGTCTAACCATGACTGAACTTTGACTAAGCTTAAAATATTAGATGCCATTTTAATATCACAGCACATTCCTGGCATCTTGCACTTCTAACATTCCATTCATTCACTAAGGCACAGACTCTGCTGTGCTGGCATCAGTGGTGTACTTAACCTCAGGGTAGAGCAACCCAAATAAGTACAACAAAGATCCTTAACACAGAGGTTGAAACAAGTTATATTAAAATAAGCAAAAAATAATAATTCGCACAAAAATTTTAATTAAAAACTAGTTTATACGAACAGCACTAAAAATTTCAACAAAATTACATTTTATAACATTATCAAACATTAACAACAGGGCTTACAATTGGTATAAAAAACAATAACGTAACACAATACTATCTACCATAGCCATATTCTATAAATAGAAGACACAAAATTATTATTCTAGGGTTAAACTGTGCATTGCTAATCTCTACCACAATAATTTTTTTAGTTATTTTTATAAATAATACTGACTCATTAAAGAAGTTAAACATTAAACCCATATGAGTAAAATTTACTTGTATTGTCACAAATATGCATTTTAGCATACTTGCAAAGACAGTAAACCAAATTCCTAAGATATCCAGCTCTTTAGTGTAGACCATAAAAAAGAACACCAAAATACAAAAGTCAACACCATTCTGCCCTTAAATAAGCAAGTTATTCAACACATTCTGCAGAAAACAAAGGGGCCGGACAAAATATCAAATAGTGACATAGCTTTCACACACTCCAGGTGACCAACATAATTCATATATTCTGCTGAGTATGCCCCTATTTCAAGGGCAGCGCAAAATAAGTACAAAAAAATCCATTGAAGACCAGCACAAAGTACGTTCAAATAAATGCAAACGAAATCACCATACCTTATTTTTAGGAGACATTGCAGTCAAAAGTGAAAACTACAAGTTGTCGAAAACATCACGACAATCTTCAAAATTCACTAACGACTATTTTAAACACCCATGTTAAAAACTATTAACATAGGAAGTGAACACACATGCTAGTAAGTATTATAAGAATAATACTCCACTCGCGGGCTAGACAACATAAAAAACAGGTCAACCATCGCTAACACATCCTGATTCGCAGTTGGTTATGCAGCCTGCCTTAAATTTCACATTTCATAAGCACCATAAAACATGTCCGCACACTGCAGCTACCAGATAACAAGTCCCCTAGCCCAGACAAACAGCAGACAGCCTATTCCTCACCACACATGTGCACAACATGCTCCAACGAACAAAGTTACTACATGGCGCTGCCTCCGTAGAGTAGGAACACACAGAGTATAGCATAGAAGATGCATAGAAGCCTGACCTATTGCTGAAACATAGACTAAAAGCTTTTTTATATATTATTTTCCTGGTACACACTCTTAAACTGCCCATAAAAATATTGTGACCACAAACAGGTTCGTGGGGTCACACTAGTTAAGCTAGGAGAAAAGATGACCACATTAAGTGTCCTGCAATAACACTTGCAATATTCTAATGAAACACACTTTTAAGGCCATTATTAGGGAGGATATAAAGGAAAAATTTATCACTTAAGCCCATTGAAAATCTGTTACAATAAGGTCTAGTGACTTGGAAGGCAAGTGAATATCACCAGTTGTCTAGAGATGCAGCATAAAAAGTATGGGCTGTGGCATCACTGTACTGAAAAGGCCGCTCCTGACATATCCAAGGGGACCGTGGTTGGTGCAATTGGCTAGAGCACTCGCCTCTTACCAAGGTGATCTGGGTTCGATTACCTGCGAGGTTGGTCTCTGGATTTTCACATGTGGGAATCGTGCCAGATGATGCCGCTGGTTGACTGATTTTCTCGAGGAACTCCAGCCCCTTCATTCCAGTTCTGCTCCATACATCATGTCATCCCAAACCAGCATGCCAGGTATTGTTAAAAACATGCTTAATGTAATTTACTGTAAAACTATAGTTGGATTTAACTTGCACAATATTCAGCTTCAAAGCTCTTACCTTGAGGTACTGCTTTGCACATTTGCAAAACTAAAATGCTCAAAAATAGTTATATTGTACTGCATACAACTCAAAATACTTAATTAAGTTAATCTAAAAAATAACACACTCAGTATATTTGATATTCAACAAAAAAATATGTGCCCAAAAACGAAAACTAGGAAATAACTATTTTTACATTTGTGATTGTTAAAGTCAGTTTTTTTAAAATAACACTGAATATCAAAGCACAAACTAATATGGAAAACTTCCAAAAAGTATAAAAAATAATATTAATTAAAATTTTTTAAAAGTATTATGCAACCAGTAATGAAAAACCTTAAGAGAGTTTGTGTATGATATAACAAACATGTCAGTAAAACTGAAATAAGATACTATATTATGTGGTGAGGGTAACAGTGCTAACACACTGGGCTCATATTTGGAAGGAGTTAAAGTTGATTCCTGACTCCGACCACATTGATTTGTTTTCCACAGTTTTCCAGATTCGCTTCAAGTGGTGAGCTGAGACAGTTTTACGGCCCTTTAGCAATAAAGTCTTACAAGGCAATGAGAGTGAAGTGATGGAAAGGGACAATACAACAGACATGCACAAGCCAAGATTCGAACCCAGGACCTCACGTGCCATACATCAACACCTAACCAACTACGCTACGAAGACCGCCGGCGAATTCACTCCAAATGAACGCTGGAATGCTTAGTTATCGTAGGACATGTCTAACTCCACCTCTAGGATCTGTTCTTATGTAAACTTGGAAGCAACAATCTCTAATGACTTTGCTAACGACAAGATGGAAAGACCAGTAAAAATTTAAAAAAGAGTTAAGACATGATTAATAAATGATTATTTTGAAAATATAGTTTATAAAGAATATTATTTAGATATATGTAAAGACTTCCATTAGTTCTGTAATACTGACAGTTCTATAATTTCTATATATAGATTACTTGTTTTGCGGTTTAACTATTGTATATTTTAAAATTTAAACACAAAATTTTACAGAGAACAGCAAATTGTTCTATTTTAAATTTAGAGGAGATCATATTAAAAAAAATTGTGAAATGCTAAACTTTACACACCATATGATTACTAATTGTGACTTGTAACAGAAAATGTGTATCATAATTTCAAGTGTATAGCTTCAATTTTCAATGAGTCCAGCTGCACCAAGAATTTCTGATCAGGCAATGCCATAAATTTATCAACCATTACTCATCTTGCTTCTCCGCCACCATGTCATCCACGCACAAGCCAATCCAACAGCCACCATTTTCATTTTTATGTATCAAAATTTGTGTCAATGTTGACAATATGTTTGTTAGTAACCTGTCACTATAATTTTTTGCCAAGTAATGCCTACATATGAAATGTAGGGGTATACAATATAACCACCAATATCAAACTAACTGCAAGAAGAACACTCCACTGAAATAACTTGTTACTATGGCATGGGTAAAAACAGCACTATAAGCCATAACAAAAAAATAAACTCCATCGCAAAAGCAGTTTTGTGTTAATGAAAACAAGGAACGTATAGAGAAACGCAATGATTGAAAAGAGCAGCAGTAGACTGGGAATACGTGTACAAAATTGAAGAAGAATGATAAAATATGGACCTATGTAAACTAAGCTTTGTTTATGCTGTAATTCCCTGATTTACATCACCCTGATTAACATTAATTCATAATGTCATTCAAGCTCATACACCATTTATTTAATAAAATTTGCTACTAATTTGGAACACAGCAGTGTATAAGGCTGTTCACTATAAACTTGAGCACTCATCAGAGCTTGTAATTAATTAAAAAAACATTTTATTGGGCCAACATATGTTAAATTTTGAGAGTGTTTGAACATTTGGACTGGATTTTAGTTACTTGGAAGTTTTCACATTAAAAATAGTAAAGATAGTTGCAAAACGGCCGAAAGAAAACTTTATGCAGTGCTCATTTTATCGTGACTGACATATACTGCCATTAATGGTTTTAATTACAGCTTTAAAATACAATTTTGTGTTACACCATTCCAACTGTATCTTCAATTTAACTAGTGTTGAACATACATAAACTGTTGGGGTTTTACATAACATCTGTGCTACTGTATAATGCACATTACTCTACAATACAGTACAATCTGACAGTTAAGCAGCACTCGTCTTCCACTTTATCTTGCCTTGACAGAACAGTTTTATGACTCCAAAATTATTAAATTCATTTTCAAATTGTCATCAAAAAACAAGAAAAAAAAATTACAGAACAACACCTGCAATCCAAACAAATGGACATTTCGTGATGATTTAATTTAGGCAAGAGGACTACTGATACAGATAAAGTAAAAGCTCTATTGCTTCTACAGTTCATACACGTCCAGCATATGTGAACAAAATAAAAAGTAACTTGCTAAACATATCATCAGTTATTGCTACTACGACAAGTTACACATGTAATACTGCAGAGGAGCAAATAGAGATAATGCTCATCATGTGGATCAAACCACAGAACCTATGCGACTGTACAGCAATTCTTCACCTTAGTGGTACACACTGACCAATACAAATCCACAAAACATTTTGTATGTTCTGTAATTGTCTAGTGCAGATAAATTATACTTAATTTTAACCACAGAACTTTAAATGATAATGATATTATAATTCGTTTTGCTTATTTCTTCCTAACACACCTCCCATAAATTAGCAATTTTCAGTAACGAATTACCTAAATTAAAATTTGTGAGTTCCAAACCAGATGTATTTTAAGCTGCATATCTATTACAGGCTTCTTACAGCAACACACAATTAAAATTCAAGGACTTTCAAGGACTTTTCAAGGACTGTCTACTAATATTTCAAGGACCGCAGTAAATTACATTTGATTCGACAAATTTTTACTCTAATGTTAACGGTTTTATTTGCCACATATCTACTGAGGTTTCCTCCCGCCCCCGCCCCTTAGAACTGAAGTTCACCAATGGTAAATGAACCAGAAATTTTCAATTTCTTTCAAAATGAACACCGTATTTAATGAAACTCCTTCATATTTATTAAAAAGTTTCACAAAAAAAAATTACACTGAATCACAAAATTAGTACTTTTTAAAGAGAGACATTTCGTTTTCAAAAAAATTGAGTCTGTTACTGGTTCCAACGTAAACAAATGCCATGCTCCTGCTGAAGTATTAGCACACATTAGAGTATTTTGTTCCCAATCCAAGGTATTAAAATTACCACAAATTACATACTGTATCTGAATAAATAAAAAATAAGCATAGTAAAACATCGTCGGTCACTAATTGCGTAACGTACAGTGCGAGATCGTTGGTACAAAATACCGCTTCGGAAATGGTCGGGCAACTTCGACTTGAAAAACGTAGAAGACATTCCACTATGCAGCATGCACTGCACGCTAGCTTCTCACACACCTGATACGTAATTTATTTTTTAATACTCTCGTAAATACTGAATTTCATATGGGCCACTTTTCCTTTTCAAATATCTTTAGGTTCTTTTTTTGCACCTCTTCTCTTCCAAAAAACTTTGTTATTAAACTCTAGCAGATGCAGATTACTACTTGTCACGATCACATGAAAAGAAACATTAGGTGTAACCTAACGTGTTGGGGTATGCCAGAAAGCGTATCAATTTCACAGACAATGCAAAACGTCTGTTATCATCAGGTAAATTATATCACAGAAATAATGCGCAGACAAAATATGGTTTCATCTTATGAAAAAGGATTTTAATGTTAGGAAAATAAATAGAATATTAGGTAAGTATACCCAAAAATTCAAGGACTTTTCAAGGCCTTTTAAGGACATGGTCAAAGTTCCAGGACTTTCCAGAACCGTAAGAATCCTGCTATTATACACAGAATTAACTTTATTGTTAAATGTATCGGGAATACCCCTCTTTTAGGTAAAAAGTCAGTCAACCAACCATTCATTGGTTATAACAAGCATACAGGATGTTTGGAAGTTCATATTACAAGCTTAAAGGGCTAGTACAAGAGGGGACTGAGTAGACAATATTTTTAATAGGAAGATATGTCCGGTAACATACAGTTTCCGTGCTACAACCATTACAATGTGTCAGATGTGCTGGTGTTGTTTTGCTATCGGATAAGTTGCATGACATGAGAAGAGCAGTATGTCAAATGAGGAGTGACTTAAGGTACAGAATTAAATGACATTTGACTCATTACGTAAGAAAATCGAATTTATTTGGTAACAATACCAACATAAGGAACTATCATTTATCACACTAACATGTGTGTCAACAGTGGGGAAAAACACACTTCTGTCTGTCTTCTGCACAGGATGTGTCCCACATGACACTGCTCACTAAAACAGAGGCTTGATGTGATTACTAGCAACATTGTTGCAAACATTGTACAGACAAATCATGTTCCCGTACACTCCTACCATCACACCAGGTGTCCCGTTAATCTCTTGTGCAGCGACCGTAACTCGTGCCACTAATTCTTCCTTGGTCTTAACAGGAATTTGGACAGGATAGTCTTCGAACGATCCCACAGGAAACAGTCCAATGGCGTTAAGTCTGGCGATCAAGGGGCCTTGCAATAAGACCCGGCCTAACCATCTCTGCCTGAATCGCCAGTTAAAATGTTCCCCGAACGTCATGTGTGAAATGCTGCGGTGCACCATCATGCTGAAACCACAGTTTTTTATGGACATTCAATGGCACGTCATCCACGAACAGGGGCAATACGTCCTGTAGGAAGATCAAGTAAGCAGTGCCCGTTAACCTGGTTGGAAGAAGGTACAGCTTGATCACTTGAACATGTAGAATGCCTCCGCACATATTGATTGAAAATCTGGGTTGGAATCCTCTAACATGCGTCGTATGCTGATTTTTGTCGCCTAGACATGGCTGTTTCAAGAATTGAGAACACAATCCTCCGTGAGTTTACATTCATTGGTGAACAGAATTCTTCGTGGAAAGTGTGGTTCATTAATGCAGTGATGCCGAAACCATGTGCAGAAGTTAACACAGGGTACAAAATCGGCGGGTTACACCGCCTGTACCTTTTGGGGGTGATAAGGATGTAGTATTTGCTTGTGCAGAACCTCCCACACTACATTGTTAGAAACATCCAACGCACATGCAATTGTTTGTACCCTCACCTCCCCATCATCAGGGCTAACCCCAACTAATGGTGACAGTTAACTACTAACAAATATACAAGAACAAGGACGTGGGTTGCAACTCCCTAATATTCGCAAGAACGCCTAGGCAAGGAGTTTACCTCAATCCAAACAAAGGTAGAACTCATCATAACCTCAACATAGCAGAATAGTAATCAGTTAATAATTGGCAAACGCTGCCAGCAAAATCTTATTTATATTGCAATCATAAAAGAGGTGATCTATAGATTAGCTTCAAAGAAAACATAGTAAATTTCGGGGTTCAATCACAACAGCGATTTATTGATAAACCAAAACATAACAAAGTTGAACATAACCTTAAACAAACTCATTAAATAAATTGCCAACATGAATCAAAATATTATAAATTAATGTATAAAGTATACAAATAACATTAAACATTAACTTCACAAAATACTAGTAACAGGTGTGCAAATGGAATCAATTTAAAGTGAACAATATGGAACATTAAGAAGCCCTAGTCCAAAATCCTGAGAAGGGTGTAGCAAAGACAATAACATAAACAAAACGTTGGCTAGCCCTATCCTTATAGGAAACTAATCACACAACATATGCTAACTGACTCCATTCCTCAGTAGCCAACCCTAACATAAAACTCGTGGGGACACACGCCCCTCAATACAATTACATAAAACTCGGGGGACACTCGCCCCTACACATAATCACAAACTCCAGCATAACCTACCTCAGTAGTATGCACACATTAACTAACCCTAGCATAGTCTCATAAGCGGGCACATAAGGTGCATAAGAAACATCAAGTCTCACTATTTATCTGCCATTACTTACATTCTCTGTCTGTCAAAGTCTAACCTTCAAATTACACACCTACAGAAATTAATTAGTAAGCAAACAAAACTAAACTATAAAATTTACATGTCTGCCTCTCTCTCTTTGGATATTACAAAAGTTACTGTAATTTCAAACTTGAAAATCCCGATCGAGAAAGTTACCTTTAATTTATTAAGCAAAGTGAAAAACAACAAACAGTTAAACATGGACGAAACACTATGACTTGGGCCATTATGCTACAGGACTTCAACTCAAGAAATAATCAAACAAGAAACTGAACAAGGAACCAAACATTAATCAATTATAAGTCCTGCAGCATAACAACTCATTCCACATTTACGAATACGAAAAACAAGCGTAACACTTACATTTTATAAGTAGTAGCCGACTGGACGCACATACAAGAATTCAAGGGTATAAATACAAGAAGCGAGCATTAATATAAAAGCAGGAATAGTCCGCCCAACATGGCGGAGCAGCAGTAACAATTTAAATTACAATGAAATAATTAATACCATTAAACCTGACATTACATAATGAAAACAGAATACAATATTTTATACTACTCGCTACGTACAAAATTAATTACATATAAAAAACTTTTCATAAATTCACAATTAAAAAGGAAAAATATTGATTACAACTCCAGAAACAATTTCTTGAAGTTTGGTAACTGTTTCTCGAGCGCGCTAGTGTAGTGTGAAGCTAGTTGCACTGTCTGCACCTGTGTCTCTGCTTAGTTCATGATACATCTATGGCGAAGAACGTGATGTTTACATACGGCATCGTAAAATATTCCAAACTATAACAAATGGAATATAAGGTACGTAAGTGTTTCTGGATATGTGGAAGTATTCAAAATATATCTGCGGAGAATAAACATATTAATGGCTGACATCTAGCAATGTCAAAACTGTCTCGGGCGTCGTCAAATTACATCGTGTACCGATACAGTCAGTACAATGCCACCTTCAATTTGCACAATAACATAGTTGATGATCTGCAAAGTCATGTAAACGATACATTTTGGTTGAATCTTCACATAATTCGTGAAAGGATGTGCGGGCCCCAGGACATGTTCATGTACTTGATGGGTCCTGCTCAACGGGGGTGCGGCGTCTCTTTGGAGCACCACAGTCCCTCCACTCGACAGTGGAGATATCTCATTCTTGGAACTGTCACACAATTCTGGCAAAAAAGGTATGCGATGGAGCAGTGAGTTGCGGATATCGCTCATGATAAAACCGATGAGCTGCTCTTCCATTCCCTTCTGCTGCTTCATACACTATCATGTCAGTGTATCGTGCAAATGTGTACACTGAACCACATTGATCGTATACACACAAGCACGTGAATGGGGCTCTAGGCATGATACCATTATGGGCATGGCATCCCATTCAAAATATTGTCTACTCAGTCCCCTCTACTAGCCCTAGAACTTAGTAATATGAATTTCAAAAACACCCTATTTATATGCTGCCTGTTGATAGACGTCTGGCACAACTTAATTTCCATTGCAGTTTCCAAGAACCTAACCTCGAAGTTAACCGAGGCCTTATTGCACTGAGAACTGTCGAATTGGCTGAAAAGGGAAGAGAGGAGGTTGTTTGGCAGCAATAGTTATGCAGCACACCTGCTATGCAAACAGCCTATGCTGAAGGTCACCTGGGCTAGAATTGAACAATAACAATGCACATAAGCCACCTTACATGCTTAATTCTCATCTTCACTATTACTGCAAACACACAATCACATTTTCCATCGACAAAATGTGACAGTTCTCTCTATATGTTGTGATATTAAAGTGATTCCCACAAAATTATACATTACAGGTCATTACATTTAACATTACGTGTTGACATTAAATTATTATAAAAATTGAAACTATTGTCCTATAACCACCTCTTTAATAATACAGAAATTTAGGTTTATTATACTAGCTTTAAGTTCAATTTTGCAAAAAAATACATTTTGCACAGCTAATTTGTATATAATTTGACATATACAATATGCCAGTCACGTAAACTATTCATGTGTGATGAAAACTGCAAAGACAAGTTTTTGTCCAGTAACATATAGCACCACTTGTATTAAATTTGTAATCAGGAATCTGGGTACTGTAGATGATAAAATGAAAAAAGGATGATGCACACGTATCCAACACTCTCTGGTAACTACCTGCCTCTAGATTAGGATGAAATGCTAAACCCTATATAACTAAAATACTTCATAATGTAGTTTATTTCATTAAGAAACTACCTCTCACGCCCGGAGGGACACCTCCCCTCAAAACAAAGGTGACGGTACTTAAGTTTGATTTACACGAACGTGATACTGATATAATACAGAAACTGCATAATGTAGTAATGGCTGGAAAACATTTAATCATACAACCATGCTCAAATCATTCAAACATATTAACACATATTATATAAGTACACGAATAAAGTTTACGCAACAACAGCACGCTAACAGCAGGCCTGCAACAAGGTTTGTGGGGGCCTGGGGAAGATAATTGTTTGGAGCTCCTAATGTCAAATAAAATTTTTATAAAAATATTTGCTAACTACATCTATAATAAATTATTATCAATTAGTTAACATAAATAACAATGCATAAAGTTATGTTATACATCTGTACAAAAATATTAACATTGTAACGGAGTTGATAAGAAATGTATATTAAAGCTGGAAAATAAACGCACCAAATTTTTTCTCAGAGTTAGTATGCCACTCACTATTTCCAAAAATTTAAAACTTTTCTGTGAAAACATTAAAAACTAGGAATGCACCGATACCACCACTTTTCACTAAAAATCCGATCGCGGTACCGATACCTTGAACCATAACAAATACTTACAGATAACAACACTTGCACATGAATTTGCATAGCAATATCAGGGGTTAAGTAAAAGCTTGTGTGACAATACATATAACACAGTAACTTAGTGAATTCAGCACAGTAATAGCTTTACTTAACTATCAAAACAAGAACCGTTGTCACACAAAATTTCAACAATTAACTAACAATTTCAATACATAAATAATAAAGCAAAAATTTTAAAAACAAAAATGTCTAATTTTTGCCAAAAAGTAACGAAAGCAGCAGTTTACTAGCTTAGGACATTAACACATACAAAAAAAATAACAAAAATATTTAAGTGTCATTACTACAGCTTCAAGAAACACTTTAACTACGATACACAATCACAAAAATTACATTACACTGCATTGCATTCAAGAAGCTGTATACAAACATAAACAAACACATTTCCCGCTTAATTTATTACAGACACACCAAATACGTATCTGGATAAAATATATTGTTGATAAAGAAAGTGCAAGTAATTCTCAATACACTAAAAAATTCTCAAAAGTTTGTAAGATAAGCATGTAAATACGGTATTATACACAAATGTAAACAGGCAAGGATTATTGCTACGTATTTGTTTTAGCAAAATTGAAAGTTGTGTTTTCTTTACTATGGAAAACTCTGATGCTCTGTTTGTTTTTATGTAGGGATGGATAATTAATCAACATTAAAGATATTTTATAGTGATTGCGCTTAATTAATACAACATATTGGATGACTAACCTTTCGTCAAATGTGGTGCTTTGCAGTTCTTCAAACTCTCTGAAATGGTGAAGCTGCAAATGTTTTCTCATATTTGAAGTTGTGTAAGATTTTGTTGTGCCCTTTATTTAAGCCTCTCCATACACTTTTGTTACACAAGGAACAAATACCTTTGAATCACTATTTTCTAGTAAAACAAAGTTTAGTAGTCCCAAATTTCGGACCTTATTACCATGTCATCTTCACTTTGTGTTTACGTCTGTAGACCTTTTTGTTACAATCATTTCTTAAAGGTCATATACCTCCTTTCCCGCTAACAGCAACGTCATGTGTGTGAGGAGGGTAATTCACGTTCTCTTTTTTTGTACAGTGTCTCTCTTCTTTTATTCCTCCTCTTCCATCCATACATTAAGGGAAAGGGAGGATCCTTTTCATTTCTTTCCCCTCCTATATACAGTCTAAAATTAGCATGACTCACCTGCGCAGTGGACTGGAAAGACAGTCACCATACGCAATTTTTTAAAATTTTTTTTTCTGACTCTCAAATACTACTACATTTGTGCGATAACAGATAGTCAATACATCTGAATGTATCTGATAACATTTAAATATCTTAAAAATTACAAGTACAACATGTGCAGTGAAGAACATGTTTGATAAGCTCTGTGGGCTATTGTGAGATAACAAGCCTGTTGCCAGCATATTTTATCTTTGTCAACCAAACGTTTACAAGAACAGTGAGATAACAAGCCTGTTGCAAGCTTATTTTATTTTTGTCAACAAAACGTGTACAAGAACAACGGAACAAGCACAGTTACGGCTATACAAGCATGCACGTATTTTAACAATGAAAGCAGGGTGAATTAATAAAGATAATAATATAATGCTACAAACATTGCAAACACACACTGTCACAAATTATAAGAATTAATATTTGTCACCAATTGTCGAGGTTGATAGATTTAAGGGCCCTTTAATGCAGTCTTGAAAAAGCTGAGGGCGAATGAGGTGAAAACACACACATTTGTATGGTAGCATTCACAGTAATATTATGGAATAATGTAGCCAGATAATTTTTTTACATGTTTGCAATCGTCTGTAAACACTTCTTGCTTGTCTAAGACATGCATATAAATTACAAAAAAAGAAAATGATTATGTACATAAACATGAAATACTTTAACCATAATTAGAGAAGTTAACAGCTACCTCTTTAATACTATATCAATGCTAATACTAAAATAAACTTTATGCTATTTTTTAATGCAATTCAGTGAAAAATTTTACACCACTGAAAATATGGATAACAAAGACAAAGTTTCGTCACTTACAGTAGAAGAAGGTTCGTCAATGTCGGAAGAGTCTGATTCTGACAACACATGTTTACAACTAAGTGCAGGACTTCTGACAGGAAACAAAGATCGTTCAAAAGAAAAGAAAACGACATGAATGAGTGTGTCGGCAAGATAACGTTTGTGCGTATACAGCAGTGAGTGGAATGCTAGTTGTCCATGCTGCAAAATGTGGGCACGATACATGGGAAAATACAAATACTTAAGCATTTCATATTTATCTTCTAAGTTATTTGTTTTATTTTTTAAATTCAGATGATCTCATGCTGGGAACACACTAACTCCTTGACCCTTCAGCATGTGTTACAGCACTGGAGAGACTTTTATCTAATAGCCACAACCTCAAACCCAATTTTCTTTGCGCCCACTTGTAAACCTCTTATCTAACATGGCAACATCACTGTAGCTGTGCTGTTGTAGGCTGCTGAGTAAACAACAGAAAATGAGCCCTGCAACACAGGTTCTTACCATTTTTATGGTATAATATTACAGTATATGAATTACAAGATAACTCATTATAAATGAGCAGTTCTGCCTGTTAATCTTTAAAAAGAAAATTAATATAAATTAAAAAAATCATATTTCAGTGCATAATCTTCACACCTTATAATTTTTCTAAAATTTTTTCAAATAATGGCAGACATTATGCCAGTGAATACAGGACTAAGTTTTATAATTTTGAAAAAATCCAAGTAAAAATTTAATGTAAATATCATCAAGAATAACGAATCAATTATTTGAAGCACCCAGTCATGTTAACTTAACTTTTGCAGCTTAAGGGATGTGTATGCAAAGGAAAGATTAAAATTCATACATATTCTTTGCAAGTATTATTTCCAAGCTTGAGAACACACACTATTCACCAGCATGATTAACAACAAACGTGGGATACTGCCGCTGCAGTCTTGAATCTAACAACAGCAGGGGAGGGAGGGAAGAAGGAAGCAAGGAAGGAAAACTGAGGCAGCACTACTGAACAAAGGCTGACAATTTAGAAAGAAATAACAGCAGTCTGCTTGTGTTTTTACAACATTAAACATATATGCACGTTTTCGTGGTCACTATAATTTATACTTCCACATAACAGCATCCAAGGTTTGCAACACAGAACACATAACCTAATTAAAAGCATGTTTTGTTAAAATATGGGTGATAAATAAAGACAGAAAAAAAATACTCAGGTACCACAATACACACAACAAACAAAAGTAAAAATGTAAGATGCAAATTGGAAGAAAGTGGTAAAATAAAATATTTAAATATAACATTTATATCCAAAACTTGAAAGCAATAATACTAGATTTCAATATAATAAAATGTGAAAGCAAATAGTGGTCAACTGTTTTCCATTTTATTCCAAATATTAATATTTTCAGAAAAAAAAATTTTTATTTTAACTAGCGGCATTTTTAAATTCACACATTTATAATTATTATACACTCTACAAACATTTATTAATCTGTTAATGTTTTTTTTAATTTACATATTTATCTACTCATTCACCCACTCATCCAAAGTTAAAAGTTGTTTTTATGATTTGCTCAATTTCACACATTTTGACAGTGTATGTTCTAAAGTACTACATTTATAAGAGTGTTGAATTAAAGAGTGTAAATACAAGCCTATGAAGCCTACGATAAGAGGAAAAAATGTTCATGTTGACAATAATACTGGCAGCCCTGTAAAAAAAAAAAGCACACAGTCTACAAAATGATTTGGTATGGTAAAAATAAGAATGATACATGTAGAAATATCCCACTGCCACTTATATTACAAGGCATTTTGCAAAAATTAATTTATACAGTCCTGGTATACAAAAAGTCCCAAAATTTAACAGAATCCCCAGAATGACTGAGTCAGTTAAATGAATAAAAGTTGAACATTATTTTTACATTGTCACCATGCTGAATAGCAAGGGATTGCTTAACAAAGAAAAAAGTAGCAATTGCTCGGCCAAGTTTAGGCAGTATAGTGAATGGTTTAATTGTTCCCTACCTAACTTCCAAAATCTGTATTTAGTTTCATCGGCACATGAAATCGTCATTAAAGCATTACGACTCCATTACTAAGCATGCTACATTTCTTGTTTAGAAATGAAAAGCACAGTTTTCTGAGGATTCCACCAAACTTAAACAGTGCTTCTCTTCACTAGTAGCACTGTTCACCATGGAGGGAATACTAAACTGATTTTAAAATTGTAGTACTGAACCTTAATAAATCTGATAATCATCAGGAAATGTATTTTTAGGTAAGCTCTTTCCAGAAAGAAAAAAAAAACTGTTCACTTAAAGATTAAGTAATACTTTTAAATCATATAACTACTTGATTTCTCACCATGCATCACAGATAAAGATAACAACGAAAAACCTCCATAATTAATGTGCAACTTAATACAAAACATCATGCAGTAAAAAATACCACAACTGTATTTCATTAAGCAATAAGTCACTCACTTAATTGCTTAGATATTGGGGCCTGTCTGAGACAATGTTGAATCTATGCTTTTACTAATTTACACCACACATTTTATTTAAATTCAAATACACATAAAATTAAAGAAAACCTACAGTTTTCATGTGAGCTGGGCTCAGCCCGATTTAATGTATGTCTGCCCATATTGCGTGGCCCCCCCCCCTCGACTTCTGGTATCTGAGTGTAGCCGAACAATTACCTGTGACTTGGCCTCTTGTGACGTCGTCTTTGACGTAGCCCGCCGTTCCTCTTTAGACCTTCGGCCGTCTTCGGCGGACGTCGTGCCTCCCCTCCCCGCCTCCCTTCTCTCTCCCTCCTTCCCGGTGGGAGCCGGTTCCTCGCGACCGGAGAGGAGTTCAGTTGGTAATGAGCTCTCGTGTGGGTTACCAGTGCTTGCTCGCGCCCGCGGCTGCACATCCTCGTTGACTGGTAAGTGTTGGGTTTCAGTTCACGTTTACTTCATTTACTTTTCTTTCGTGACCAGTCTTTCCTACACTGTCCGCGGGGATGTGTCGTCGCGGTCGGGAGGCAAGTATGGGGCGAGCGTTAGGCTCGTGCCCAGTTGCTTAATTTTTGCTGGTTAATAGCGGCTTTGACCGTTTCAGTTAGTGTATTGGTGTTTTTGATGCATGTGAGGCTTTTTCTTGTCACATTAGTATCACTGGTATAACAGCGATTGCCTTTGAATTTTGTAATGATTAAGCCTGGTGTTGGCTCTGTTAATTTATGTACTCGGATTATTTCAGTCAATATATTTTGTGCATTTTATCGAGCCTGTCAGTTTAATTGCAGTAGCGAGTTGAACCCTTCCCCAGTGTTCATGTTGTGTGCGTTTGACTGCTGAATATGTGTTCACCAAGTCGGGCGGAGGTTAGGGTGAGTGCTCAGGTGTGGGATTGTTCCCCCAGGTATTAAGAGCCGTGTGTTTTCACGTGTCTGTATAGAGATTACAGCACACATGTACAACTAATTGTTTCCAGTTCCTTACAAGTTCTTTTTCTCTTCCATCGGAAATTCCAACAGATTGTTTGGCAACAACAGTCTATTTGCACCCCATTGGTAATAAATTGAGTAGAAATCAATAAAAAATCCACTAATAATATAGCACATATTTTCTGTACAACAATCATTCTTAAAATAGGTACGTAGGTAGTTCAGTTTAAGTCTAACCAACAGCAAGGACATTAGATATTGAACCAATGGCTTGGACAGATATGAGATAGCGGACAAATCAACCATAGCCTGTAGTTAAAACTACCCCAGAATTTGCCTGCAGTGATTTTGGAAAACTATGGAAAACTGAAATAAGGATAGCTGGGCTGGGAATTGAAAAGTCAGGTCCTCCCGAATGTTAGTGTAGTATCTTACAACAATACCATCTTGCTCAGTACCTAAAACAAGATGAACATTTTTATCACTATATGACTTTAATTTGGATACATTTATTTAATATGTAAATAACCAGAAGGGTACACGGCCTAAGCCATGGAAACTACTTCTTTACGCAATTGTACGACGAGAAGTACATTCCTGAAAAACATGGCAATCATTGTGTGATTGACATTTCTCTATTGAGAAGAGCATCTTAAACAGAATTGCAGAGAGCCTGTTTTTCCAGGAAGTCACAATGGTTTAAAGGTCAGCACAATGGCATTGCCAGACAATTTTCTCAGAACAGAAATATCCAAATCAGGCAAACATTTACTGTATAGACTATATCACCATATGACCGTGAGATTGGCAGTTATCACACAAAGGACAGTATTTCAGTTGCGAGTCAAATATAATACATGAACTAACATGAACAGCATTCTTACATTAAAATAACTGCACTAAATGGAAAAACGCCAGGAGATATAGAGAGCTGTGGAAGCTGTGAGTAATAAATGTGCTCTCATGCCAAAATGTCGGGTGTACCTCTGACACAAAGCAACCACCTGCCAGTAATTGCTGGACGATCTATGACTGTGTGAACCTACACATCATATGCTCTGAGAACTTCACTAAAACCAAAATGGACTGTACTAGAATTTACAGGTATGGTTATGCAATAATGTAATCAATTGCAAGAAATACAATTTTTAAAAAGTATGTATGCAATATTTTGTGTAATATATTGCAACATAACCACTGAAAAATATTCCACTGCAGGATATAGACAAATAGTCCCATTGCACTACTAACATACTTACTTGTAATAGGTACCTTTCTACTCACGAAAATCTTATAACATATTTGATGGGGTCATTATTAATTAGTTGTACACTTTACACAGATATAACTGAATATGGCATACATAATTGAAAAAGATTAAGTGGTCTGCGGTCTGCATCGTAATGTTTGGAATACGCTGTAATGCAATATTTATTTTGAGATACATGAGAGTGCAATATTTTGTGATGCCTCAAATTAAGATGCTGCAATTTCTAGGGTACTTTCATTCTTAACAATTTAGCAACTTTTTCAACCACAATTTTTTGATGCTGCAGTAACCAACTATGGTTAACTGTTTCGAAAACAATTTTTTGCCTAGACTGATTTCAGAAAATCTTGTTAAACCTAAATCAAGATGGTTGGATTGGGATTCAAACCAGGGTCCTCCAGAATGTTAAGTGTGTTACAAACACTGTTCTGTTACCTTACCAGGTAAGTGTAAAAAAGCAATAAGATACTACAGAGGAAATACTATAATAATTCTTATCATAAGACACAGAAAACAGGCTCACTCATGCACTGTGAATTAAATAGCAGTGTTTTGCAAAGAATTTCATTTCCTATGGTTATATACACTAAAAATTAGGATGTTTGCTCCTACAACTTACCATGATCAATTTAAAAACTGGACATGGACACAGTTTGAGACTGGTGACTAAAGATGTTAAGACATTTCTGGGAACTAATATTTTTTTTTATTCTTACTGGTAGAAATTACCTTTAAAATTATCAGTGTAAGTAGCCACAGACAAAAAAATACTGATGTGAAAATGAGACAGTTTATTAACTACTAGAATTTTTTACTTTTTCATAATGTTAAAAAAAAGTCTTGATAAAAATAAACATGTAAACAAACAGCTAGCAGCTGGTCTCCAATTGCATGGTCATGGTGTCCATTTCAATGTGGTAGCTGGCAAAGAGGCAGTGGTGAGAGACATTCCAATTTTTTGTGTTTTGTTAGTCCCATGATTGAGCCAGGTGCATTCTTTTTCAGTAACTGAAATTGTTCACCTAACATACGAACGATACATGTGCCTAATTAGAATGGCTTCAACTTCAGAGGTTAAATTGATCTATGAAAGGGATTGTTACAGAGACAGTGAAAATGAAAAATTTGTGAAGTGCACAAAATGCATACTTCGTGTTCTAAACAAGGAAAATGCTTCCTCTGACATTTTTATGAATACTGTTGCGAGCCGCAACTGTCTGGCTGGGCGGTGTAGTACGATACTGTGGTGGCGGAGCTAGGACACCCCTCTTCCCACCCACTTCTTGGCGCAGCGGCTGTCGGGCAGGGCGGCGAAATACAATACAGTGGCGGCAGCGCTAAACAACCTCCTCGGGTGCTGCATGGATTGTATTACTCCATGATAACCACCTGCATGCCGCTGTAATCGGAGAGCAGTGTAAGCCGATATAGCAGCGGCAACAACAAAGAGGTTCGGCATACATTGTGTTGCCCATGTGTGGTGGTGGCCACCTGTGCCCAATATCGGGTAACAGTGGGAAATATAGTGATCTGGAATGTTCCTGTTTCCTCTTAATCTCTCGGAGTGGTGCTTGACTTTGAAGCGACACCTTTCCAGGAGGTTGGAGAACAGAGACCTGCCAAGATAATTCGAGAAGTAGGGGTGGGTATATAAGGGGGAGCTGCTGCAGGAGCGAGAGAGTTTTGGCTGGCAGGTGCCTGGTGCGATCTCAAGTGATAGTGACAAGTATTGGATTGTGACGACTGTTCGAGGGTGTCTAGCGAGTGGGACCGCAGCAAGTAGTAGAAAGAAGGTGTTTCTAGGCCAGAAAGATTCTTCGGTATTATTTCATTGGGTCCACCATTGTGAGTGACTAGTAACCTTTCCATATACCGAGAACTTATGTAGATGTATTTTTTTTTCCTTTATGTAAATAGTAGTTATTTGTTCTGTTTGACATTTACACCTCGGACTCGCATAACACGAGTAATGCGTTCCTTTAAATGCTCGCGCTATGCGAATCCGCGTTACGCGAGTTCCTACTATTCCCGTGGGAAGAATGTAATCTTAGTAGATGTTTTGAGAATTCCCACAAAACAAGCACAATGAATGGTGTAGATACATATCAGTTCTGTCAGACACGCAAAGAAAGGAAATAGA
>PNEQ01102135.1:0-15580 GCA_003012365.1 Medauroidea extradentata | reverse complement strand
TGTGAAATTTCCTCTTCCCGACTTGTAGCTCTGAAAAGAGGGACACTTCTGCCAAAAATATTACCCTATAAAAGGGTGGGAAGAAAATAAGAGGTGAACCCGTCCATGTATTTAAAGTGGCTCCTTGTTGTTGTTAAATTTGTCTCTCGGTGGTCGAGTTACGTATGTTCCAGACAACGCGATAGGCTAGTAGAAATAGCTCACATCAAACTCGTTGGTGGTAATATACTAAATTGTTCACCAATGCAAGATTATTCTAATTTTCATAACTCCGCTCAAACTGCAAATGACTTAGAACCAGCCATGAATGTTTACAGTGCTGTCAAATTATATTTATTAACTAGTCGCTGATACGTGCTTAGAAACGCTACATAAAGCAACTTAAAAGTATTAAAGTACAAAACTTTTGCTGGAACACAACAGTAATGAGCATTTTATGTAATAAACCCAAAGGAAAAACGCTTCTAAAATTTACAATTGGTTAATTTTTTATGATCGGTAACATTCTTGTAGTAAATGTTTTATTGACATGTGTTAGCTCATAAATAATGCGTCCTGCCATTGAATAACGTCGACAAATTCATCGCAGATTAACTCTTGAAAAGAAAAATCTTTTAACTCTCTAACACTTCGTTAACTCATTCACATCGCCTGTACGGTTAAAATTGAGCAACCTATTATTTCACAGATTAAATGGTATCAAGATTTTTCATTTACTTACAGTATCTGTTACTGACATCGAACCTTGGTTTAAAGTGAGTTATACAACTGTTATAGTGGGTAATAGCTTGTTGAAAAGTTATTTTAATTCGTACTAATTCACTAACTCAAACTGCTGATTCAAACATACAGGGTACTGCGCAGTTTGGCAAATTTGCATTCAATAACACGCTCAAGATGTACGAAACAATAACAGAGGTTTGGTATATTCCCCGAACCATATTCACAAGAGAGGAGATTGTTGGACGCAAACTGTTCGGTAAAACCAAGGCGACGTCGCAAAACATGTGCATGGATTTACCTCCTTCATTCTTCCCACCGCGAGACGAGCACATACTGTATTTTATGTTAACCAGGTCAAATCTCTTCTTATATTTAAAGTACATTACTAATAACACACTTTTTATTCACTACGGAAAAATACCATATTCACAAACAGTTAAGCTTCAATCCATAAAATGTTAAAATACAAGCAATAAACAAAGCAAAACCTTGTGCACTTATGCTTACAAAATTATCTTTATTCAAATATGTTAATATTGTCGCGAAGCTAATTTTTTAGTTTTATATTCGCAGGCGAGTTGCGCCGAACTTTGTTTGAATTAAATAAACCAGGAAGCTTGGGTCGCCTGTTACAATAAAGTTTCGTCAGAAGCGGGCCAAGGCTGACCAATTGTTGTGACATGCGACCGGGGCTGCAGACCCGGTGTCGTTGCCATTATAGTTTACAGTTTTGGAAGCGCTTGGCTTAACTCTTGTTGCGAAATTGGTGCGTTACCGGAAAAGACACTCCGGTGGTGCGTCAATTATAGGCGGGTTTTCGCTGACTGGCAAGGCCGCGTTGTAGGAGGGGCGGTGCTGTGGTAGGGCGTCGGTCGCCTAGGGGCGCGGTCATTATAGTCTGGAACATTGAGAGAGAGAGACACCTTCTTCCAGCGAGTCGACTCACCAGATCGAGTAAAAGTCAGTAAGTCACTGCTGGGTGGGGCTCCTGCTCCACCCAGATCTCTAGATAAGTTTTTAGTAGTAAGACAATAAGGAAAGGCTAATGTAAATCGTAGAATAATTAATGGTTAAATAGAAGCCTTAAGACGGGAACACCAAGGCCGCGAACCAGTCCACAGACCTTTCGTCTGTAACTTAGTGCGACAAATTGTGTTCATTTGCTTAAATTGTAACGTCGGGTTTTCAGTTGAATTTGATTGTTAAAATAATCCCGTTATTCTTTACAAATGTTAAATTATTTATATTTCTTTTTTAACGTAATTCACATATTGAAACTAAAGTTCCTATTTATTTGTAATTTCATTTTGATACTTTGTATTAAATGTTTCTGTTTTGTATCTAATTCGTTTATTTAGTAGATTGTCCCCCATATGTTAATTTGGAGGTCAAGGGAAGCGTCGTGTGGAACAGCTGGTGTTCTAGTTTAAGTAGTAATTAAGCCTTTAAAATTCCCATATGCTTACTTCCTGTACAGGGAGATAGTTAATATCCGTATTCCCAGTCATTGGATAAATTCCTCTCGCAGTTTTATGAGTTCTTTAAGATATTTTATTTAATTGTTGTGAACTTAGCTATTTTTGCCAAACGAATTGTGCTCTACCCCTGTGTTGTTACGTTCCCCCTGTAACTTTCGTGGTATTAAAATTAATTTGCCCCAGTGCTAAAAAAAAGTACCCCGACAATATTTATTCAGTCATGTTTACCAAAGTTTAGATTAGTTATTCGGTTGAAACACGATATTTTTAACAAATTTATAGCTTTAAATGTGAAAAGAAATTATGGCAGTTTAGTTAAAGAACAAAAATTTTATTATGATTTCAGGACAAACCGAATGAGAATGGCGTAATATTTTGCAAATTGGTGTAGGGTTACACAGAGAGATGTAAATCTTCGCATATGCGCTAAGTTGTGATTACTACAAATGCAAGTTAAATGTAATATAACGTATGTAATAAACATAGTCATTCCTATAAATATACTTACGAAAAAAGATCTAAATTACAGTTTTGTAGCAATGGTGATAAATTAATATTTATTTTGGTTAACCGGATTATGTTCATTACCATAACATGAAACCTTAGCAACAAAACTAACAACTCGCTGTAGAGATAGCATTAGTCGGAAATCAATTGTTGCTTATCCCGCAAAGCAAAAAATAACAAAACTAAGGTCTCTAAATGAAAATTAAAAAAACAACACATCTAGGACTTTATGTTTATTTTAACTTTAATGCTCTAAGTTATCATTTCAAAGAATTAAATTCCCGTAAATGTTGAAGCTCATTTAAATAATTTTGATCATGTGGCCGATTGAATAAAAAATAATAAATAATGTATTTGATGTCTCCGACTGCGTTTGTGAAAACTGTCAACCATAATCTTTCAGAACAAAATAAAAAATAATAATTTAATATTTAAACCAGTTTCTACTGTTTCAGTTCATTTATTACACAAATTTACATTTCACACAGTCGATTGTTTATTATTTTTAATAATTTTTTATTCAAATAATATGCGACGAGTTCCATATTACTGACAACAATTATACAAAACCCCTGAAAATGACATACCTGAGGTAAGGGAACCTTAATTTGATACAATAGCCGTTCAACTTTTTTTAAAAATAAAGGGTTCTATAAAAATAATTTGTTTCAGATTGATAATGTAAACTTCTAACAAATGAAACTGTATTAAATTAATCACTGGTATCAGTTAAGCAAAAAATATATAATTGCTGCATCATTTCTTACATACAGCTGTTCCAAAAATTATACGGAATATTTACATGTTTTTACAAAGCAGATAGCATATTGGTGCCATAACAATGAGACAAAGCAAATGATGGAAAATAATTATACATATTTTGGGCATCTTAATTGTTAGAACATTGAACACATATGTATAAAAACAATTTACCATGTCAACGCAACTTTAAATTAGAAGTAAAAATGTAAATGTAACTGCTTTCCTATAATAAGTAAAAAAACTGTGTCATTTTTGGTAAACTTCTTGATGTCTCATTATTATGACAACTCATTCCACAAAAGTTATAAACTTTTTTTCTACAGTTATTTTAAGCAAATCATATTCACAAAGATGCGGTAGCATTTTGGCTAAGAAGATCTGAACCATGACTTGTAGATGGAAAGCTGAATATGACATCGTCGTCCAGGAGATTTGAGTTCGTAATTACCGGGAACTTCCTAAACAATAAAACCCATTTTTAAAAAATATAACATGAAAAAATTATGCAGGTAACCTACAGAAATATTATATTTACTTAAGCAGAATGCAAAGAATTGCATTATTAAAATATTGTTGAAGGGGTCAAGTTTCTTGTACCTTTCATGCCAACCTCTAAGTTTACGAAAATCTGTAAACCGTGTCGTAAGGTGCTTGCTGAAATCTGCAACCTACCCTTACCTGAAGAGATCCAAGAAGATCGAAACACGAGTACGTCATTCTTATCCTTGGACGGGCCTTACGGTTTAGGATACGAATTGGGATTTCCAATTGCTATATTCCCACCATAGCAGCTGGTGTATCGTGCGGAGCACACATGTCCTAAAGACGCACTCTTGAAAATGACAGATACCAGCTATTGGTCTCCGACCGATTCTCACCTCTAACGGGGGTGGTTTCCGAAGTTGAAGTTCCTAATACGGACAGGGGATTGGAAAGTCGCTGGTCTTCCTGTCTCGTACTGTAATGTCATGTTCGTTTCGACTTCAGAGAGTTCTACGTCTCATAGTCTCATCAGGTGTGCAATTTAGCACACTACGATATGTGACTGATCTCAAAATAACAGAGGTACACTGTTTCTTGTTAAACTGTGTTTCTTGGCGGTATGTAATCGAAGGGGTCAAGTTTCTTGTACCTTTCAGGCCAACCTCTAAGTTTACGAAAATCTGTAAACCGTGTCGTAAGGTGGTTGCTGAAATCTGCAACCTACCCTTACCTGAAGAGATCAAAGAAGATCGAAACACGAGTACGTCATTCTTATCCTTGGACGGGTCTTACGGTTTAGGATACGAATTGGGATTTCCAATTGCTATATTCCCACCGTAGCGGCTGGTGTATCGTGCGGAGCACACACGTCCTAAAGACGCACTCTTGAACATGACAGATACCAGCTATTGGTCTCCGACCGATTCTCACCTCTAACGGGGGTGGTTTCCGAAGTTGAAGTTCCGTAATACGGACAGGGGATTGGAAAGTCGCTGGTCTTCCCGTCTCGTATTGTAATGTCATGTTCGTTTCGACTTCAGAGAGTTCTACGTCTCATAGTCTCATCAGGTGTGCAATTTAGCACACTACGATATGTCACTGATCTCAAAATAACAGAGGTACACTGTTTCTTGATAAACTGTGTTTCTTGGCGGTATGTAATCGAAGGGGTCAAGTTTCTTGTACCTTTAACGCCAACCTCTAAGTTTACGAAAATCTGTAAACCGTGTCGTAAGGTGGTTGCTGAAATCTGCAACCTACCCTTACCTGAAGAGATCAAAGAAGATCGAAACACGTGTACGTCATTCTTATCCTTGGACGGGCCTTACAGTTTAGGATACGAATTGGGATTTCCAATTGCTATATTCCCACCATAGCGGCTGGTGTATCGTGCGGAGCACGTACTCGTGTTTCGATCTTATTGGATCTCTTCAGGTAAGGGTAGGTTGCAGATTTCAACAACCACCTTACGACACAGTTTACAGATTTTCGTAAACTTAGAGGTTGGCGTGAAAGGTACAAGAAACTTGACCCCTTCGATTACATACCGCCAAGAAACACAGTTTAATAAAATATTTTTTACATAATTATTTAGAAACTTATTTCAATATAAAATTTTACTTTTTCCGACCACTAGACAAAAACATTACAGTACTATTTTTTAATCGATAAGTCCCTAATTATAAGGAATTAAAATTATTTCATATCGTCGGGAAAAATCTGTTGTTACTAACAGGTTAACGGATGTTAAGAAAGCATCATAAATATGTTGGTTAACGTTTTTACACCAACAAAATGATACACGCATAATTTGGTAACTTTGGAAGGTAAACTTTTTAAAATGTATATTAAGCATCGTAATAGGAATATTGTATTTAATAATTCTTAGTTTTTCAATGCTATGCTGATACTAAAGTGTTGTAAAAATGTGATACAATTTAGTCAATACACGCAAACATGTTGCGTGGCAATGATTAGACACTGATTTGTCACGGGAAGAATATTATGCTGTGTTTATAGAACTAAAGTTTTTTCTGTCATTATTGACCTTTATTTCTGTGAAACGGTATTACCTTATTACGATGGGTCAATGAGGGTTATAATTACACACGAGTAATACGTTGACAAACAGTCGATACATGTCAGAAACCAACTCACGTTTATCATAGTTGTTGAGGATACATTTATGATTCAGTCGAACATATTACCCTGTTGTTGTACAAGAACCGCTTTTAGTACTCCCATACCACCATTTTACAGTTAGTTGAAGACAGTTTACAGATAAATAAATATAGTTTAAAAAATTAAAAAACACGCTTTCAAAGCACATCGAATTAAAAAGTGAAAAATAATTTTCAAATAAGCTTGCAACAATAATGAATGAAAATGCTAGTATTATTGTGAAAAAAGTGTGGTGCGTTTTGTTCCATATTTATCGTAGGGCCTACATAATGGTGAAGAGAGTATGAGGAAAGGACATTTTCAATGAGATAGTGTATAGAATATGTGAGAAAATTTCGGATTGCCCGAACTGGGATTCGAGCCCAGAACCTTCTGATGACATGTCGGCTGCTCTACCACCGGGCTCTCGATGTACGATAAATATGGAACAAAGCACCCCACGCTTTTTTCACAATAATACTAGCATTTTCATTCATTATTGTTGTAAGCTTATTTGAAAATTATTTTTCAGTTTTTAGTTCGATGTGCTTTGAAAGCATGTTTTTTAGTTTTTTTAATCTATATTTATTTTTTACTTTTCAGTTCGATGTACTCTAAAAACGTTTGTATACGTGATGTAGTTTCTTGTAATGTTCCATCAAACATTTCCCTGCCTTACCGACTTTATTACGGAAGTGAGTTACCGACATTACCAAATACCACTCAAGATAACTTCGTTCGCGACTTTGACAGTGGAACAGAATTACAACGTCACAAAGGAATGGCGAAGTCCCGGACGAGTTCAGTTGGATTTACGGCACCGAACCTTGTAAAATTTGCCGAAAAAAGAAATTTCAGCCGTGGGCGGGACTTGAACCTATGACTGAAGAATCCGGGAGCCGATATCAGAGTGGAACCACGCCATACATACGTACATACGTACGTACATACATACATACAGGTGAAGCTAATAAAAACGTGTTAAAAATGAACAAAAACTTGTATATCAAACAGAGAAAAGATATTCTACTTGACCAACTCAAATAATAAGTATCCGAAAATATCACTACAAAACTTACTAACATTTTTCTACAGTTATTTTGAGAAAGTCATACTCACGAAGCTGCAGTAGCATTTTGCCCAAGAAGATCTGTACCAAGACTTGTAGATGGCAAGCTGTGTATGCCATCGTCGTCCGGGGGAGTGGAGGAGGTTTTCATAAACTTCCTGAAAAAATTGAGTCCTTTGTTTAAAAATATAACACGGAAAATAATGCATGTAGCCTACAGTAATAAAACGACGTACTTCAGAATGAAAAATAATTAGAGCGTTATGAAATTATTGCTTTTTATAAACATTAATAATAACATAGTTATGACATAACTAATGTTTACTTACCTCTTTTGATGGTACTCCATGAGCCCGCTGCTTAGTTTTCGTTTGTATCTGTACTTGCTCAAGTATAAACGTTTTTTCCCACTTCTCTGTCTGTCTCTACAAGTTTCCATGCTTAGAGTTTATTCTCGATAACTACACTGACTGATCCTGCCCAGGAATATTATATGACAACCCCGAAGGCATAGTATTGACCTCGAAAAAAAAACTGTTACTTTGTACAAGACAAACAAGTTCATGTTAGAATTTTGTGTAATATAATTTCACAACCGCATTTTCATTTTATAAATAATTCAGAATACTTACAGTCATGAAAAAAAGTACTAATAGTTATTTAAGATGAAAATACGTATCTTTACCCTGGTTCGACACCTTGAAAACTTGTGAGTGTACCAAGAAAGTCGCACATCTCACACCCATGAGTTCGCCCTTTACTGCCTCCTGGAAAGACCTCTAGCCTCCCTCCCCTTCAAAGCTGACAGCTATTATTGTCCTTTCTCTGTGCCATCCTTTTCTTTCCCCCGCCCCTGCCACCCCCTGCCGGACCAATGCTCAGGAATGCGGAGGGCGAGCAGCCTACACAAAACAGCACTGGGACTACAGGCGGTGTTGTGCTTTACTCCTTCCATCATTGCGACTTAACCAAAAACAAATAATATTTCCAGTTAAGTAATTCATTATTTAAAACACACTGACTTTGCTCCTTGTTTGACAACATGTATATACCAGTTGCAGAAGTGCAAGTTTATTGTACTTAAAATAGTCGATTTAAGGGAACTTTATTAATTTTTTAAAGGCACAAATTTGAACAAAAAATATATATTTTCAAATTACAAGCGTTTATTGGACTTGCATGCAAACACACAAAAAATTATACAATTTTAGGTAGCTTCGATTTTTTGTTATTATGGAAGTTACATCACCTCTCACATAACTTCTTCTCCAGAGGTATTACTGACTCTTAACATTTCTGTACAATCCATGAAAGAAGTAAAAAAAACGTTACACGAACCAAATCCTTATTTTGATATGAAACACAAAAGTGTCGTTTCTTTGCACAACTAAAACAATGAGACCACAATGCAGGGCTTTGCAAACATACCATACATAAAATCACATCCTATCACAATAAGACATGACATTTTGAAGGGACCAAGATTCGAACCCGGAAGGCTGACTTCAAAACATGCACTGAGCCATGCTGACATCATGAAGATGTGGGGAACCGTTGTAATTGTACCTGCGCCATATTTTGAGCTGCTAACTGACGACTACGACGTGACGCAGGTGTGACATCATATTAAATCTTCGTCACCAAATTTAAGGCATTTCCCTTCCGATTACCCCCAAGTGTCCTATATAAAAATACTTGTCTGAATGTCCTCTACGTCACTACAGGGAGTTTTAAACGTTAAGCGCGGACATCCTGTATCCATCCAAAAGTCTTCGAACATCGATTGGCATACCAACATTACAATACTAGGATCATGCAGGCAAAATATGGCATAGACCTTGCGAAAGCTCTCCAGACTAGCGACATTGAACACAACTTGATTATAAGAAAGACATCAGCAGAGATTTCCCCGATAGGGATCACGAGAACCGTGGACTGGACGCACACTATACTTGAGTTTATTGGCTAATTTATGAAGCGAAAACACATGTTCAGATGTTGACGACAGCCGAACGCTTAGGCTATAGTATTAGTTGTGGGGAACACACGGCGTGTAAGCAGGTATCGTGCATGGAGATAGTAGCAGAATTATTTCGTACAGTTACAAATAAGAGCTTCCAGATGTGTGTAATAATATTTCAACATTATTTATCGATGATAGCAGACTCAGTCAGAACTGAGCCATCTGACAAAATAATTAACCCTTATCATTTTTTCTAATGGAAATTTGATGTATGGTAACGTATATTTGTAAACTGCCGCTGTCATCTGCCTTCCATCATAATCGTTTTTTTTTTTTTTTTGGATCTGATACTAACATCTCAACATAGCAAATCAAATTCAAACTAAAAAATATATAGTTCAAAGAGCGACAACGTGCAACGTTATACATTATTTCATGAACTTACTTGCTTCTAAAAGAATACTTGGAATGTCGAGCATTGTGGTACACCCACACATAGCCAATTTGGTTACTGACAATCATCTCGCATAAAGCTTTTATGTATTTACCCTAGTCTACAAGAAATAATCAAATGCATATTGTATGTTGCACGCTGTGGTACGGATAAGATAATGTATATCATTAGCCTATTTTCTCCTACAACTATCCAATCAGATGTAAAAACTATTTAAAGGCGCGATTAATAACGCAACACCAGATTTGCACACTTGTTTGGGTATGTTAGTTTCTATAAAATGTTGCATTGATTAAATATATTTTAAAAAATCAGTATTTATTTACTATGTCAAAATCGCAGATTCTCTCTTCACAATTATGCTGCTTACAGCGAGGTAGTTAAAACTGCGCTGAATACCAAATATGGGTTGTATTCCCCTCTTACAAATAAAGAATTTTCTGTAAGTACACATTTAATAAGTTATGCACCATGAATTTCATTCCTCCAGCACCCCTCCATTTCCTAGGTTTTGCACTTCTCAACAAAGGACATGCTTTATACTTCTGTTAGCCTGAATCGTTAGTAACACAACCCGAGCAGCTGTAAGTATGTAATGTCCCTGCATAATTTTAGGGGATTCTATTGCAAAAGAGTTGTGAAATGCGCTTCTATTTAAAAAGTACGAAAATAAAACTACTCTCCTCTCCATACTTAATATTCAATTTCATATCATGGCAGCCTTTAAAACACTCAAAAATGTCTCAAGAAGTACTATCCCAAGTAAGTTAAACTGTTACTTTAATTTAAATCTCGACACGTATTTCTACTCTTCGAATACATTAAGAGATTTAACGAACTTGTATTTAGTTCAAATACACTTTCACGAAATACCTGTATACTAAGATCGTGAAGATATAAGAAAGAACATTTCCTCTGTAATATAAAGATCTAGTGTTCTTATCCCCGACAAGTAGAAAATATTATTTTAGTAAAGTATTTAATTTTGTTTAAAAAATTATATACTATTTTATCTTTCATTGTTGCTGAACTTCTGCTTTCTCTGTAATATTTTAGACTCGAATTAGTTGCGTTTCTTCAAAAATATGAAATTTGCAAATAATGATTTCTTAACATATTTATACTGCCATTTAAAAATTATTATAAAGATGAGGTATCTACCATGCATATACAAGTATCACTTAAGGTTAACATAAAATGTATGCGTGAAGATTTGTGCGAACTGTTAAATTCTTCCCTATTATTTATTATTCGTGTTAAGCCCCGGAAGCTCAGTGGTAGAGTGTTCGTATTTTAATTTAATGGTCCAGGGTTCGAATCCCTGTCGGAGCATAGACTTTTTATTACAACTTTGTTTGAGCTTGCAACTAACCTACCAGATATTAGTGTTAGAAAATGTAATAAATGCTTTTGTACTTATAGAAATGTTTGCATATATAATATTTAGACACTGTGTGATGTTAAATGTAACTTTACTGTTTCTGAAAATTACATTCAATAGCATCAATGCTGCATTTTTCTTGTCTTCAGAAAAATAAATCTAAATGTAACATTGTTTACTTTCTCTGTCACACGTACTGGTGCATCGTTACCTTCATCATTGATTAAGTACTCGTTCTCTGAGACTTTTGTGCTGTCCTGATCCACAGTTAAACTTTTAGCGTGTTGGTATATGTTCGTAGAAATCATATTTGGTTTTCAACTCTGCCTAAATCTTATCTTCTCACTCTGGATACGATGTATTTAAAAATCTAGCCCACACTGAACACATGAAATCTTTACGTTGATACGTACTGTGTGGGGTTGATAACTGCACTTTCGCTTTTTAATGTTTTCGGGAATATCAGTACTCATCTGCAACTATGCAAGGGATACGCTCTGACGAAATGTCAGTTCACACTTTCTCGCTAGTCGTCCCGCGGTGAGGAATTGTGATGGTTCACGAACTGATTACACAGGCTACGTAAATTACAAGTATTATTAAAAATAATATTTATATCCTTGTTATAAATAATATTTTCAAAATGTAAACAACCAACTCGCAAGGCTGTGTTGCCACTACTACTCCCTGTCAACATTTACTTCTGCAAAGGAGTCACTATACTGTCGTATGATACCTAAACTGAAAACACACACACACGCCTTATTGATTGCATTGTTTATAAATATAATACAAACAGAAATAAAATATAAAAAATATTTACTCTGATAAGCTGCTAACACCAGACACTTAGAGCTGAGCTACGATCAAAACATTGACGAGGGCCTTACAGCTGTTCCGTACCCATAATCAAAAATGTGTGCTGCATATAGAATAAGAACTCAAGACCATATAACAGAAGAATGTACCAAGCTAAAAATTATAGTACAATAAATTATTTTACCATTATGTTTGCCGAGAGCCTTGATCGGAACAGGTGCACTGTTAAAAATTTCCATAATTTCACGGAAATATATACGGAAAAGTACTGTAACTTTACGGAAGTGGCTTCTGTAATTTTATGTTTACGGAAATTTGTCCGATTTGCCAGATTTACGGATTATTGACTGTAACTTTCCATAAAATTCATGCAAATATGTTTCTACCATTTTAAAGCATATTTTACTGTGGTTCTTTAAGAAAAGTTAGTATTAATAATCACAATGAAACCTGGAGTTAAAGTGCTAACACAGTGGTGATAAACGAAAAGAAGACAAGACAAGCTAAGGTAATAGATGTTAAGTGCCGCTTCCTGGTTGTCCACACTTTGCCGCGAAGAGAAGAGCAGTACAAACAAGGACACGGTTCGCGCATGGACAAAGGGCCGAACAGTCCAGTAAGTGACTGAAGTGTTCCGAGTAGTGCCATGAGGTCTGTGATTGGCTGAGGGCTTAAGCCCCGCTCTAGGAGGGGGAGGGCGGGGAAGTGAGAGGGGAGGAGAAGTGAGGGGAATGGATACTTTTGGTACAAGTTATGCCTAAACACCATGAGGAGGAAGTTGATGTCTACCCCCTCTCTCCTGCACCCTATGCTTGTACTAACTTATCTCTGTCCTTATAGCATAACCCCTCTCCTTATGATAAAACACATCCTGTCTTAAAGCATACCTCTGTAGCCTCTTCTGCCCCCTTCCTTTCCTTATAACATACCCTTCTAGCCTACCCTACTCAATGGCCACTCACATCTTATGTTCTCCTCAATTCATCACAGCAGAAAAAAAAATCGCACCTGTTCCCTGCGTTTCGCGTTAGTTATTTCTATAGAATAAAATCTTTTTCTCATAATGTAACTAATGAAGTTCGCTAAAATCAGGATGTCAAATACAATGCTTTTCTCTTATAAAGTTGACATCTTACCACTGCATAGAACTCACTTTCCCATGAATTGTCACCGTGGTACAATGGTAAGAGCTTGTGCCTGTCAGATGTATGGTCGTGGGTTCAAGTCCCAACTGTGTCGAAATATTTTTTAATGTTACTGAATAGAGTGACAGAATCTCAAGAAGACATAGTAAATAAGGATATGTCGTATTTCTGGAAAATAGTGCAGTAGCGTAAAGAAATTATTTTTTTTTTGCGGAAAACAGAATGCCCATAATTTTACGGAGGGTCCCGTTAATAAGAAAAACTGAGTGTCTGTTACTTTACGAAGACTACTGAATCAATTTTTGCCTGTACTTTTCCGTAATTGCACGGAAATTTTTTCTAACAGTGTGACAGGGTGACTTGTCAGTGACTGCTACACAACTGATGAATTCAACTGGCACGCGAAGGGGTTATATTTATGCTAAGCGCTTTAACAGTAATTTTTTATATGCCACATCTTTGACACAGTTAACAGACTCCTGTGTCGGCATTCACTCCGACCACTCCTTTCACGAGGCCGCGGGGGAAAACTCATTAGAAAAGCAGCGGGGAGCTGTGGAATTAATTTTAAAAATGCGGCAATTTAGCCTCGCTTGCCAAATGCAAGAAGGATGAGAATTAAGATCGGCACATGGCACGTCTTATCCTCTGTCCATACACCTGGTTTCATTCACCCTCCACATAGCAGTTGTTTAAAGGAAGAGAAGAAAGAAGAAGATACAATTTACGGCTGCCGTATAGCTTGTTGGCCAGTGAGGTTCTAGGTTCCCTCACCTCATCCGCGTTTTTTTGCGACATGAAACTAATTTCGTCAGGGGATGAAAATCGATTAAAATTGCCTCCTGGTTTCCAAAAAGGTGAATTCGTATAGCCCGAACTACAGATGATAGATGGAGGGACAATGTGAATTGTGATTTACCTGATTGCAAGCGAGTCCGGGGTTAATTACAGTGGCACAAGACTCGATGTGTTTAAGGATAGCGCAGAGACCTGCTTTTGCGAGTAACTACGTAAGATTGAGACAGTGGAGGGAGGCATATTATGTATTGACACCATATCCTCGGATTAATTTCCACCATAAGTCAGATGTCAGAAGGATTTTGACGTGATTTAAGATTGTGAGATTGTGTTCTGGCCCCACTGAGTTAATTACACGAAAATATTTCGCGTTTCGTCTGTTACCTGTAAATATGGAACTTTGTCTTCCTTGTCGTCTTATGGCTATGAAAGAGACTGACCCCCATCCACATTAAGGAGACAGTCGAGATGAACACCATACATCGTCTGGTCTACGTGTGTAAACATACAATTATTTTACAACATTAAAAAATATATACTTAAATATAATACTTTTATCATTGTACACACGAATATATTTCCAGGTAGTGAAACCAGTGGCGTCATTTGGGACCATAAAGGGGGGGGGGGGCAAACGCCCCCCCCCATGATTTAGAATTTTATGTGTATAATTTTTTTTGTATCTTTCAATTTAAATAATGCAAACTAAGCACATAAAACTGAAGTTTTATTATTAAAGTATCTAATTTATACATGGTCAATTAATAAAAAAGATGCAACAAGGTCACTGTCGCCGGAAAACAAAATCTTGCCCCTCCCCCCTAGAAAAACCTGAAATGACGCCCCTACATACAACATGAACGCTAGCTTTATTTTCATTCCTTTATTTGCTTCTTCCTCAACGCCTGACGTTTCTCCTTCAACATCTGCAACAGTGAGCCAACCTTCAGTACTGCAGTGCAGTATCACACAGTTCACGGCTTGTAAGAACAGGCTCCGACTTGAGTAAACTGTAAGTCCAAGCAGCAGAAAGAAAGGCCAAGCATCTGTTACAAGTGTGTAACGACAATCACTCGCAAGGACGATTTAGGTAAACGGTGGTACGTCAAGTGGCCGTAGCGACAAGTGACCGTACGCTTTTAAACCACACCCAGGTATGTACAGCAGGCAACAATGGGTCAGTTGCTCCCCCTCAGTACTGGTTTCCTGACGAATGGTGTAAATGCTTTCTAACAGCTAGGAGGAATCTTGTACTTTCACATTCTAACCAATGAGAATGGAAACTTAAGGACCGCCCCTCAAGCACTGAAATTATTCAGAGTAGAAGAAAAATCGCCTAACTGCCGTAACATCCCTCGCGACACTTGACCGTATCGCTGGACGACTGGGCGCGTCACGTGGTCGTACCGGCCACGCTACGACACTACAGCGCCTGGCAGTATACACCATGTGCCACACTTCTGTTTTCAGACACTGCGGCCCCTGGTGAGATAAACAATGTGCCAGGCTCCTGTTTTCCGGAGAATGGCCTCACCTCGTACATAATTGAGATTTTCACGTGTATATGAAATGTGCTCACTGGCTTTAATTTAAGTTGTTTAATCAAAGAGTGTTAATACGAACCAGACAGTTGCGAACCCTCAGGTCATTTGCACTTGCGGAAATTATTATTCACTTAATTTTTATAATGGAATTAATTGTACGACGAAGAAGCATTAGTAACATTTATACCTAGTGTCGACATATTGTTGCACAATTGAGAGGCACAATTCTCCCTCCTGGCCATCTGCATCACTAATAAAACAAATTGTTGACTGCCATAGTGAGAATTCAGTTTC
>PNEQ01102134.1:0-15580 GCA_003012365.1 Medauroidea extradentata | reverse complement strand
ATGTTAATTTAGTCTGTCACTAGAGGTGTGATACCTCGCCTCCGGTGTCGTTCCCTACTCGATGTTATTTTAGTCTGTCACTAGAGGTGCGATACCTCGCCTCCGGCCTCGTTCCCTACTCGATGTTAATTTATTATTGTTAAAGTAAATTTTATTTTCATTTTAAATGACGATTCTATGACGTTAATAGTAAGTTCCCAAAGACAAAGAAATGTACAAATTTGCTGGTGTTTAGGTTAAACATATTGAGCCTGTAAAAAGTGTTAAGGTATGATACGTAAATTATTTTCTTTTCAGTCTTATGCAATCACGTCTTAGTCATTTCTATTAACTATTACATGGAGCAAAAGAAACATGTTTCATTGAGTTCCTAATATAGTTCTGCCAAATGTGTTCCAGGTTAGAGACTTTGAGTGGGATGCATAAACTCGTGGATTTCTTCTAAGTGTCTTCTATTACGGCTATTTAGGAGCCAACACGTTTGGAGGTATTCTGGCCGTTAAGTACGGAGGTTGGAAGTTATTTGGCTTGGGTATTGCAGTCACAGCGATAAGTACGCTACTCACACCAGCTGTTTCTGGAATACACTTCTATCTGCTGATTGCCCTTAGAATATTTGAAGGCATATCTGAGGTAAATTTAATAGAATAATTTTTAAATAAATTTTACAACTACTTGAACTAAGTTTATGTGACAAACCATTTGCGAAAATTTTAACATAAAATACTGTAATTTAACTACCGTTAGCGGAGATGACCTTGGGAGATTAAAAAATATTTTTTTTTCGTATCCATGAGAGCTCTGGGTGAAGAAATTTACTTGCTATAAATTACACGACGATTACTGTGGTAGAAATAAATAATATAACTGAAATAGCAGTTTTCATATAACAGAAATTTGGCGCCATCTTTGTAAGAATATAAAGTGTGAGTATGAAAGGATGCGTTGATAAAATACGTTGGTGCGATTTCACTTTCATTGAGCTGAACACATCTCAAATAAAATAATAAACATATCTACATATATATAAAAAAATCTTAATGGTTATTTCCCGGCGGAGTGGGTTCTCGGAAATTCGCGTGTGTATATTCAAAACTCCGTGATTTTACAAACAACATAGTATTTCAATGTAGGCTCCATATCTGAAGCAAAGAGGAAACAAACTGTTAAATATAGCTATCGATAGAGCGCGAGTTATCATTACAGGGCAAATATGGACCAAATACCTGGATTATTTGGCAGATGTCAGTTTAAAAGCCCATGCAAATTTAAATTGTTTAAACTTTCTGAAAAAAAAAAAAAGTATATTAAAATTGCTAGTTATTATTTAAAAGCTGCTAATATCACTTAGCTTTGATGTTGTATCGCAGACGTAGTTCTGAGAAGTCTTGACTATGTATGCTGACTGGAGTTGGTCAGGTCCCAGGAATGCTGAACATGAATGGCGTCGGTACACCATCCTCCCTCAGCACACGAGCTGAAGCGATTACAGTTCAATTTACGCGGTCGCGGAAGTCGAAACATACTATCAATAAACGCCGTCGAGGTCTCTTCCCGGGCTCTCAGCATACCGCACGTCTTCAGCGTTGGTAACCTTCAAAAACCAACTACGGGACTCAAACCAGCAATCCTCCACGGAACACGCACATCGCGTGCCAAGTCCTAGCAAACCCATTCGCTATCTCTATACAAAAAAAGCAGGCTTTTCCATATTGACTCGAACTTATTGACTGGCTGTTACACGGGGGTAGCATAAGGTCTGTATGAGGGCGCGGTGATTGAAGCCGAGAGGGAGGAGAGGTAGACACCAAATTTGCCAGCCGCCATACTGTTTTAACCTCAAAAGTACACATCAGACGGGTATTTTTAATGGTAAATTAATGTATTATGTTTTTTAATTGATGTTTTAGGTTGAAAACTTCATATTTTAGCTCTGTTTTAACACCTCCTAACTAATATTTCCTCAATTGTTTAATTAATCGGCCATATTGATGAATGCCACGTCAAGCGTTTGTTTGGTTACAATTCCCGGCGACATGCTCCATCTGAACCCTTCTAACATCTTTGGGCTGTTATAATACTTGATGTTGTCATAGCAATGTAGACGATAGTAATCTCTATACCACGGTCGTAGAAGAACAGGTCTGGACACTCGCCTGGATATTTGACCCCCTTGTTGTTTGGCTGTAGTTCACCAAGTTACCGAGAATATTGTGTTTTATTGGCGCTGATGTTATGGCGGTCGGACTAAACTCCGCCCACTTCCTTTCCGCTAAGATGAACAATTTATCAAAACGTATTTTTTATCAATTTATGAAATACTTTCTTCGCTCACAAATTTAAGAAAAGGCTCCAGCAATCTTTATTTACTTTATAAATTTAACAATGGAAAAAAGTGGACGGAGTTTGAGTCCGACCGCCCGGAAAACAGCGCCAAAAAGTACAACATTCTCGGTAACTTGACGAACTACAGCCAAACAACAAGGGGGTCAAGCAAAATACACTGGTAGATAGGCGAGTGTCCAGACCTGTTCTTCTACGACCGTGCTCTATGCTAATTACGGTCATAGAGGTAACAAACTAAAGAGAAACACTTTGCTTTCACAAATCAGCCAGATAAAATTAAATGAAAATATAACGTTTACATTAAACCACGGTCGTAGAAGTACAGGTCTGGACACTCGCCTATCTACTAATGTATTTTGCGTGAACCCCTTGTTGTTTAGCTGCAGTTCACCAAGTTACCGAGAGTGTTGTGCCTCTTTGGCACTGCAATCAGGGGGTCGGGCTCAAACTGCGCCCACTTTTTTTCAATGTTTACATTATAAAGTAAATACATATTTCTGGAGCCATGCTTTAGGATTGTGTGCGAAGGAAATATTTCATAAATTGATAGAAAAATACGTTTTGATAAATTGTTTATCTTTATAATTTAAACACTGGAAAAAAGTGGGAGGGAAGTGGGCGGAGTTTGAGACCAACCACCCTGATTGCAGCGCCAAAGGCGCACAACACTCTCGGTAACTTGGTGAACTACAGCCAAACAACAAGGGGGTCAAGTTGCCAGGTGAGTGTCCAGACCTGTTCTTCTACGGCCGTGCATTTAATACAAAGAAAAATAACACACATCTGTAACATAAATATACCAAGCGTAATAACTAAAATTAGGTTGTCCGCATAAATAATAACAAAAATAAAGTACAATACACCTGTACACGTTACATAACAAATACGAAACTAATAAACCGGACTGAAATTACAAGAAAATGAAAATACACTATTTTATATTCGTAAAAAAACATTATGTTATGTAACAATTTACAATGTTCTGCTATAATACTTTGAAAATGATGTAGTGATTATATTTTATTTACTATAATTAGTTGTGTATACACGTACAACAAGAGTTTAACGTGCGACTAGCATTCTATAATAAATTAATCAAAACGATACTACGTAACGTTATGTGACTGTCAATAGGTATTTGTTTATTTTTAAAGCTTTATGATGAGTGTTTTCATTAACTGACGAGTAAATAAAATAAAATATATTGGGACCTGTAATTTACTTCCTCGGACTTTAATTTATCTTTTGATTCCTACAAACCTAGTAAATGGAAATAACATTTTACTCACTGTAATACTGGACGATACTGTTATGATCTGAATTATTGCTTAAAATACAGGAGACTTTGTTCCAGTCTGCATTCTTAATTTTAATGCGTGAGTTCATGTTGGTATTATTGTAATGTGTTTCACAGGGTGTGGTCGTTCCTGCTTTGGAATCCGTATTTGCAGTGTGGATTCCGCTACAAGAAAGAAGTTCACTTGTTGGATTTGTTTCTAGTGGACTCTCTTGGGGAGTGTTTATTGGCATGTCAGCTTCCAATGCTATAGGACACTATTGTGGATGGCATGCCATATTTTACGTCACTGGTGAGACATTAGTTCGTCATTTTTTACACTTAAATTTGCGTATTCAGGTTAACGCTATACAGTTTATAAAATAGATGGGCTTGGGTAGCGCATTTAGAACGACATACCAACACTTCAAATTCTCGGGATCAAGCTTTAGAAGTATCTTCGGGAAATAGGTTACTTATGAATAACATCCGTTTTGAGAAATAATTAATATTCAGTATCAGCTGGAAATGTACAATATTGGATAACGATAATGTTCGTATATATGTGTGGCTAAAGGTTGTAGTTACAGGAACTGAAGAGTTGAAATACAATAATTCGGTCTTGTGGCACTGTCATCACTCGGGCCCAGTTGGTAACGATCACTATAGTGACCTAGACTGATCACGCTCAGAGTAGGTCAGGCCAACATGGGATTGGTCACGGCTGACTTCTCAGCAAAAGACGCCCTCGGTGGTCCCGTTCCTTGCTATACAAGATATGCGGAAACTTAGCCGAAATATTTCCAAAGTGCTACCTTCACAATAAATGAACTGCAACTACGTTTATTTTAAAACGCTACACAAAATAATATTTCTGCAACGTTGCAGTCATCTGTACATTTTAATGTAGGTGGAAAATTTTAACTATTTCTTATTAAATAGCAGTACTTATTGACTGGATTAATTTTCTTGGACATAATCCATTGCGAAATAGACGAATGTTTAAGAAAACTAAAGGTAAGAGAAAAGCATAAATTAACGAAGTATGCTTTAGTAAACAGGATATCGTGAATTAGATATCGCACAGTCATTAAACAACAAAAAGTTTTTTTTTTTCAGTGAGCAGCAATCGCCATTCTATTGTAACAAACATACTATGCAAGAATACGACACATGCAGAAAAAGTACATTTAGACTTACAAAAGAACGAATACTTTGTACACAGAAACACATATTTTTTACAACGTTGCTGTAACTTACCAAGTAGTTAAAAACTTTGTACACATACATACACTATTTCCGCTTGTTTAAAACTCAATATTCGTTTAACTTCAAGCACCGAAGCCTCTATATCGTCCAGCCATGTTCGCCATTGTGCCGTTATTTGGGCCAACTTAACTCTTTTGTCGTAAATCGTCCCGTTATTTACTCTTGTATGTTTTAACATGGCTATTAAATCACCACGTTTGGACTTATAAGAATAAAAACATCTGAGAAATCAAACAACAAAGTTAAGTTGAAAACTAAATTTTTAAATAAGAATAATTTGTTCTGTTTGTTGATAGCCAGGCACTTACTTCAAATAAGAGCCTCTCAAACCGTTTCTTGTATCAGCCCCTGATTAGAGCAACATTTTCCAACAGCTTGCTTTGACTGACAAGTAAAACGTTAACAAAGTGTTCAAATATGATTTAGAATAACGAAAATAATTTTTTTTTCAGCTCGAAGAAATATGTTTCTTTTGTATGAGGTTATTCTAGCTGTTAATGATTTACTGGTCGTTTATTTCATTCCTTTGCGACTTATCGGGAGATACCTGTATTATTTTCTCTGGAGTGTACTGTGTTGAGTTATGTATCATACTTTCAAGGTCCAAAATGAATTTGATTTTTAAATTGTAATTGTTATATGTACCTCATTTCCCCCTTATATCCTCAAATTTCAATACTTACGTACATTTCTGTCTTAATACTAAGCAAATCTTTTACAAACGGTTTAGTCCGTCTTATTTACTTCACTATGTAAATCACAATTCTAATTTTTTCCCTCTCTATGATTTGAGTTTTTAACTAGTTTTTTTACTTAGAATTATCACTGTGTTTAAGGTGCTGGAGGTGTGGTATGGTATTTAGCCTGGCTCCTTTTTGTAAAAGACAACCCGAGAAGTGATAAAAATATATCATATTCTGAATTGACGTATATTCAGAATTCACTTGGTGAAGGACGTAGGTTCAATCGAAAAGTAAGTATATATTTATGTTACATTCATGCTGTTTGTCTATACAATTATTTAAAATAATTATGTAACATACTGTGGTAAAATTTGTATGGAGATGGTAAGACAGATGCGGAGAGATTTCTTGTTTTGACATTAACATGATTTTAAAATATACTCAGTTTGTTCTCATTTTGACGTTAAAATGAAAGGTATATTTTTTACTGTAGATTTACAAATATTTAAATAAATTTGATTTTATCAAACGCATTATATACATCTCAAGTAAAAAGCGCAATACAAGTGTCAGTAAACAGGAATCAAGGGTTAAATCTAATGCATTAATGACTAAAAGTTATCGTACTATTAAGGTAAGAACGAAGAATGACATGTCATCGGAAAAGAAAAACAAAATTTAAAAATCAAGTAGTGTGAGTCGAAGTGGTAAATAAATTGCAGCATAGTAATGTAGTTTAATCTTGCGTTAATATGGATAGAAATGTATTAAGACTTCAAATGCAATATCTATTATATATGTGTGTGTGTGTGAGTGTGTGTACAATCCAGAGAAATTAGTCTTCCGTGTAAAATAATTCAAATTTTGTAACATGCCTGTAGTAATTACTGCAAACAATAGGTATATTTTTCATTTATGTATTTATTCAATTTTACTTCATTGCATGTAAATTGAAGATTTGATTTTTACAGATAACATCAATTCCATACTTAAAAATAATGACTTCAAAACCACTATGGGCCCTTTTCATTGTCGTCATTCCAACAGTTGGCCTTTATGTCATGTTCACTACGCTGTTACCAACATACGTCGAAGGTAAGTATTATTGCAAATGCACTTTATAAGATATTGCAATGTTCAGAAATATATTCATACTAGTTGCCTATATACGCCCGCTCGGACGCGGTAAGCTTAAAAAATTTACATCTTAAGATGGAAGCAGCCGTTGAAGGTTTGTAAAGTCATTCAGAAATGTTTCGTTGAAAACATCTGCAATATAGTTTCGGTCATAATCGGAAAATCCCCTAATTGCGATATCTGTTTATGTGGCTGCCACCGAACGGTGTGCAACTATTCCGCAGATACAGTTTTCATAAAAGTTCTCAACGTGCGTGAGTGACGTCTAGTAATTATAGCCCTCTCTCTCAATTCATAAAATGGGTATAATCACATGTAGCAAATGATCATAATTTAATATGTCATAGGTAGAAATGATGGTATTTCACGAACATTTCAAAAACAGAGAAGCACATCGAGAGCTGAAAATCATGTGGTCAGGTAGTGAGATAGAGTTCTGTGACACTCCAAAATACCTGGGAGAAACCTTGACTGAGATCTTGCATTCAAGAACTGTAAACAGAAATCTCCTCCCGGAATAACATTTTACGTAAACTTATTGGATCAAAATTGGACAGCCAACAAACTTTTCTGATTTCAACTATGATCCTTTGCTACATCATCGCAGAATATGCATATAATGTGTAGAGGTACGTGAAATTTGCAGGTTCATTTCAGGATGAGCTAGAATTCAAACGCATTTGAATTTTCGACACTTTCCGATTGGATCACAGATTACCACGTACTTCCTTGAAAACTCTCAGCCAGTAACACATTTGTAATAAAACGTGGTACGATTTACGCTATACATGTTACAGGTTTGACAGCGAATGAACGGATAACACGAGCTGGAATGTACATAGGATTGTGGAGTCTACCTGACACCTCACTGAATCCGCGAATTTCACGTAACTCTAATCACGAGATACTTATCTCAAATCAAACAGGTAGACGTGGCCCTCAACGAGACTAGTCGCTTGGTGACAGGATGTTTGACATCTCCTTCTTAGGCAGCTTACGTCGATTGCACCACTATATAGGCTAAGTATCCGTATAAATGTGGCTGCACACAAGAACAGGTCAAATGTTGAATGATATAACGTTTATCCATTATATGGCCAAATACTCCGAGCTCAGAGACTCAAGTATAGAAATAGTACCTTCTGAACATCTCAGTAACTGATTACATTGGCCGAAAAGGCAATATTACAGCTAAAGAAAACAAAGACTCCAAAGGTGGTAGCTGAACATTTTCCACCTGCGGGTACGAAGGTACCTGGACAAAGTGGATATCTTTGAATAGGCTGAAATCAGACGTGTGTATATCGAACGTGACTTATGCAAATTACGGTTACATTGATGCTGGCAAGATCAAGCATGAGTGTGGGGAAGATAATACCATGAAACACGTACCTCAGGGTCCGTTGTGTCCATCCTCCTGTACACAAGATCAAATCTTTCAAGGCGCACAGAATGCAGTTGAGGTGGCAAAGTTTTGTGAAACACTGTGTAATGAAATGTTATAACTTTTTCCTGTGGATGTTTTTGACGTATTAATTATTATAGGAAAAATTATATCGCAGGCTTTGATCAAAATAATTTAGTAAACGAAGGATATTGCTTTAAAAAGTTCTAAACGCAAGCACTGGTAAATGAATTTTGCGATAATATTCGAATTTAAGTATTCACAGAATTTTCTTCGCAACATATGCTCTAATCAGAATTCTTACCTTTGCAGATGTGCTGAAACACGACACAAAAAACTCTGGCTTCCTCACATCTCTGGCATTTGCTGCAAATGTTATGACGATGTACATTGCTTCGCCAGTTGCTGACTGCTTGATCAATAGGAAAGTATTGTCCCCTACTGCGGTGAGTACAACTTTTGGTAATGTATTCAAGCCTGTGTTTTCTAAATGAGTTACAGAGGAGAACAATTTTGTAAGTCGTACAGTTTATGTAGCATTTTATTTGCTTGTTTTGAAACAATCTCTTTAATTATTGCAGGTTTCTTATTTTTCTAGTTTTGCAACTCAAGCGTCAATACATTTTTGTACTAAGAATAATTACAAAGATTTAAGGGTTCTATATACAAAATTATTTGGGAGATAAGTGTCTATTGGTTGGTTGCATAAGTAACAACCAATTATAAAGTTCCATCTGGTCAGCAACAGCCAGTAACTTTGCCTATTTGTTGTATTTCGCTGTACTGTTATTAGTTTGCCACAGGTATAAACCGGACGTCAAAAAATGCCACGAATGAAAGAGTTCTTCTTAATTAAATGGCTATGGATTAAAAGAATCAGCGTCGAAGCGTGGATGTGTTCTGAGAGAAGCGCCTGTAAGCAATCACTGTACATAATTCTGAGTTGTATGTGGAACCATTAGACTTTTATACGTATGTAAACACTTCAGCCAGTAGCATTCAAGGAAGAGAGAACGAACTCTCCAGTCACACGTCGTCAGTGTCAGGAAAATACTTAACAGATTTATTTTTTCACGCACGGAACGTGCTTGGAACTTAAATATAGTTCTAATACAGCTTCCCTTGATATGCGACATCGCTTCGCCACTGATTAACTTATCAGTTTCCTCTAAATACGAGTGAGTGAAGAGATGTCGGTCAGCACGTACCAGCTAGTTCTTGACTACTGATGAGGGTGACTTGAAATGTCTTAGGATCAGTGACGGGATGTAAGAACAGGGATAGACAGGATTGTCCCGAGGAAACCCACCGGTAAACGGCAATGTCCGTCAAGTTTCCCTCAAACGAAAATCCGGAGTCGAACCTGGACTTATGTTGTGCGGATATGTATTTGACCAAATACTAGTGTTTATTACGTTTAATATAACTAACTTTGCAAATAAGCAATTTTTTAGTAAAATGCGTTGATGCATGGATACAGAAAAGTTTCTAAGTTATCAGCTTTGAAACTACATGTCCTGACGCCAAAACTGGTAACTGCAATTGCGTACGTAAGAGTATTTGAGAAGTACATGAGCACTTTTAGAACACCCGCTTCAGAACAATTGCTGTATGTCTTATCATAAATAAGGGAGATATTGAGAATAAAAGCTTTACTTTATGAATTGAGGTATTTATATTACTAATTTGACGTGACAGATGTAACCTAGAAGGAAATTACGTTCGGTACCCAGTTTTATTCATTTTTGTAACAAAATTATTTTGTACTTAACTTACAATCTCCAAGAAAAGATTATTTATTTATTTGGTACCATATATATATATATATATATATATATATATATATATATATATATATATATAATGAAATTGCTAGTAATGTATCTTCTTAAATATTGTAAGAAGCATGCATATTAATTTCAATACTTATTGGTTTGTAGTTGCAATAATACTATGTGTAATGGTATTAGCCAAAAATTAAACCTTAAAAAAATGTACAATACACGTTATGCAACTAAAATGGCACAGTATCATAAATGAATATACATACTATGTATAACTCCCATTTAGGGTGCTGCCTGAGAGCTCTGGGGAGAGCAAGGTTTGGAAACATGTGTTAAATTACATGATACGTGGGTCAGAACTGATAATACCTACGCACAGGACACCATTTATTTATTTTTTATTTTATCTCGGCCAGGCCCACACTACTGTAGGATCCTCTGAGCTGTTTTTTTCCCCCAGTAATCTGAGAATAAAATAAGAACAAACATTTACTTTCGTTCTTAAATAATAAAATTAAACTCTAACCCTTCCCATTATTTATATTTACGCAATGTTATTTATGTATCAATATTTTTCTCTTCCCAGTGCAGAAAATGGTTTTTGTCTACAAGCGATATCGGGAACTGTTACTTGGCCCCACCAAATGTAATTAAACAAGTAGTTCTCAGAATTCCGATGTAGACAATGCCCTTGATTCCTTTAAAATTTATATGTGCATGTAACGGTTACAGACCAGGAAGGTCTATATATGCGGGGGGCATGACCATCGCTGGCAGCTTCTGCTTCGTGATCCAGTGGGTTGATTCTACACTTGCAGTCCTTGCGTGTTTGATTGCTATCCTGACAACCGGCGGAACAGCTTACATCCAGCTTCTGTAAGTGTGCTTGTGTGTCTGCAGTTTGGCAGAGCAAGTATTGACTTCGTGTGAACCTGAAAGTAAAATTAAACACCTCCTGTTGCTCCCCCCTACATGGTGGAACTTTCTGACTCAACTTTCTAGAACCGTGAGCGAAGGGATGGTTTTGGGGGGCAAGTCTCTCGGAGAGTAGAAAAAACTACGTAAATAATGTGTGATAGTACCGTAATTTTAGGTAGTTAAAATTAAATGTACAATTATTTGCTTTAGATGATAGGCTTAAATTCCATATATCCATTATTTGTGTAAGAATAGAGATGATATAAATTATTTCGTCCATTAGATAACCAATTGTAATTTTCAAATACTTTGCACGAGCCTGTCACTTCTCATCATATTTATTTAAGATCCTTTAACCCTACACATATAATTAACGCTCACATCCATACAAACATTAATCGATACGTATAAATTATGTGTGTTTTTTGCGTGTGTAAGAGTAAAAAATTGTTTTCATTGTTCGGTGTCTAAGAATATTTGAGTCCAATTAAACAATAGTTATTAAATATTTCTATTACTATACAAATAAGCAACTTAAGCATCTCTTGAAACTAAGATTTAATAAATCTGAACAGTCTATTGGTTATTAACGCAGAAAAAATTAAGGACTAAATTTTTGAAAATAGTCATGTGATAAAGAGAACTATCCGATTTTTGTGCGTTATTTCAACAGCTATTGTGATTTAAATTGAGAATTTTATCGTAGTTAATGAAAGATATACATTGGAGTATGTCACACAATTAAGATACATATTTGTATGCGCAACGGTAGTGATACATTACGTGTGGATATGTATATATATATAGTTACATATCGTGTGTATGGTCAATACGTTTGCTGTTTATTTTATAAGGTCACAATTACATGCCCATATCGCACAGAAAACAAAATATTTAATATTTGTTTCGTTATTTATTTATGTGTGCCTTTTCTGAATGATATATTTTACTACGAGCTATATCATGGATTCTATTAAGAATGCATTGATTTGTGGACGTACGCAATTGCTCATGTTTTGTTGACCAAACTTGTGTTAAATTTATATTTAACAACATGAATTTCAAATATAGACTTCTGTCAAATTTTGGCAATATTAAAAAAATAAATAAATTAATAAAGACGGACACAAAAAAAAACAGATTCCCAACATGAAAAAAGATGGAAGTAGTCGAATATGTATATATATATATATATGACAGTGGACAACAAACAAATGATAGAAGACAACTCGACACAAGTTCCACTTAACGAAAAAATGCAACACTTCGGGAATTGCAAGCTATTCCCGTCTTCAGGCTGAGACACAGCTGGTCGGAACACCACGATGGGAATGAAGTTCGCTGGTGATGCGCTATCGTAGCTGCATGGTTGGTTTGTGATAAAGTAAATTCATCAAAAAAGTCTAGAACAGTAATTTAAAAATATATATTATTTCTAGTGACCTAATAAGTTTACTTTTGAGCACAGTACAGTCTACACACCCTGATTGTTTGCGTGGATTGATTTGTTTCTTTTAAAATGCGGTAGAAAGATACGCATTATCAAAAAGAATAAAAGTAACTCGTGTTTAAATATGGTTATTTTATTCTGAACCACATGGAGTAATGTTTGGTTATGTCATTTTCCCCAGGGTTAACATGCTGGATCTGGCTCCCAACTACTCCAGTGTGCTGGCTGGCTTTCTCACTACGATTGGGGCTCTGTGTGGTACCTCGCTACCCACTATCATTGGATATCTGACTTTAAACAAGGTACATGTGTTTGTTTTCGTATCAACGGCAATAAAAGGAATCTAAGACTCTTTCAGATACAAGTTTTTTTTTTTAAAATAGTAACACTTAAATATGTTTAAAGTGTCAAGTTTACTACACTGAACATTCACGTTATAGTAAAATATTAAAATATTTACTTTACTCGAACTGTATGTAAAAACCATATAAAGAATATGATTTGTAGTCGATAAGTCAATTGTTTTTCTATTTTAAAAGAAAAATGCTGTACATAATTATTGTTGAAAACGTTGTTGTTTTGGTAATTCTTATTCAGATCTGTTTAAAGCTTATAATACATATATATTAAGAACACATAATAATATTTTTGACGTTTCATACTGTTCAAGAATTAATAAACAAAACACTTAAAATTATTTTTTAACACAACTATGCATATTTGTGGTGTACGGTTAGTACCAACTTTTTTTTAAGCATGCCTTTGTTTATTTCGCCACGTGTAACACATACTACATAACATATTTGTGTCAAAACGAAACATAAAGAACAAATGGTTGATATTAATTGAAGTGCCGCTCCACTAATTTTAGGTAGCAAGCAGATAATGATTAATCATGTTTGAATTTATCTTCCTGTATTTACAGTAAAACTAAATAACTATTTTAGAATTTGTGAATTACTGTTCGTGCACGACACTATGAGTAACTCACTTGCTATTATAGTATTTACTTCTCACTGCTCTAGTAGGGTTGTCGAAAATATTAAATCCCTGTAAGAAAATTTACAAACTGGAATATTCAGTAAAATCCAACGGAAAAATTTGCACCACCAGTATTGTTTCGACAATCTTCACCATGATCTAACTCGTCACAGCAACTGTAGGTACGTAAAGTTACGTGACAGAATAACACAAGATTGTAGGCGCGAATCTTCTGTTTGGTCTATTTGTGTAGACATAGATGCTCGTAATTTTGAGAGATTATAGCATTTTGAAGTAAGTATTAATTTATATAACTTAAATTTCTATAGTTATAAAATTCGTTCTTCGGTTCTTTACCTCCATTATCGAAATTTAATATTAAACTTGCATAAAATGCAAAACTTTTTAACGGCCAATATTTTACAAAACGTAAAAATTATCCCAATGAAAACCGTGTTAAAATAATAAACGTTTTTGGAAACCATATATTTTTCTTGTAGGGTTACACATTTTAAAACTATATAAAATGATTTTATTAATAAACTTAAATAATGAAATCTCCAGGTAATGGATACAAAAAAAAAGATGGCAATTGAAACTCATAAGTTACGCGTAATCATATTGGTTTGAATACTCGAATGTAGATCTTCAGCAGCACTTCAAAACAATCTGACTTATCCGTGAATCATCTTCATCCCAAGATGTAACGGAAGACATAGGAAAGAATGGTAAGGATTAGATGTATCATTTTTCAAAACCCCTTTATACTTGAGAATTATTTATAAATACGTTGCCAGTCTGGAGCAGTTTTGGACACAGGAAACACAGCTTATGAAGTGACAAGGGCATCACTGCCGTAACATGCAAGTTGCTGAACTAAAGTGCAGTGTTTACGCGATACCGGAGGAACTGTTAGGTTGTCAGCCAATACCATTCCATTTTGTTGGTAGTAAATCTGCAAACAATTATTATCTTGGCCTTGGATAGTTTTTTATACATCTAGTAACAATACTGTAGTTCCATTTTCTGTGCAATGCAAGCAATTTTTTTAGCCAAGTTTCACGGTTTGGAAGCAGTGCTTCTTCGAGTAATGTTTTGAAATGTTTGTAACACTCATCTGAAATGTTTTTTTACATTGCGTAGGAAATAAAGAATACCTTTAGTGATTCGAAAAAATAACCTGTATTACTAGCCTGCTACCAGTTAGGCCTGACCCTATAGAGTAAGAAACTCTTGAGTTCTTTGATTAATTTAATACTATCTACAGGTATATATAGCTATGCTAGAACGCAGAAAATTACTTGTCTCACAGTTAAGGGCACATCAGTAAAACTTCCTTTAATTAATTAGTTCTGTGAATCTGATGAAAGAAAATTGTTGGATGTTAATTATTATAATCATTTTATTTTCACAAGAAAAGTCATATCTTTATTTTGTTGATGTTAAACGAAACTTAGCTTAAGCAATTTCAGGTCAAATAAAAAAATTGTAAAAATTAAAAATGACAAGGGTTTATGCTCTCAATGTGTTGGATAATTTTGTAGAAATAATAACTTTGTATAATCTTCACAATCAATGGACGTATAATATTCTATTTGTTGCGCAGACAGCTGAGGAGTGGCACATGGTTTTCTCCATAATGGCTGGTATGTGCCTAGTGGCAGCTGCCGTATACGGTTGGTTGGGAAGTGGACAGTTGCAACCTTGGGCCATCGAGAAAACTGCAACGAACTCATCTACTAATAATGAAGAAGAAGGAATGATTTCAGAACTGCCACATTTACTATAACAGTGACAATATGTTACATACATTTGTTACATCTTCTGAATTTGTAATTTTGCTGTATAAAGTAAGTTTGAAGTATATTTATTTGTACGCATATACACAAACAGTTAATAGTAAATAGATTTAGTATGATCTGGGACATGGGACCTGGGATAGGATCGTAGGATCCACTGATGATGTCACCACCGCCATCTTGGATGACATCACCACCGCCATCTTGGATGACATCACCACCGCCATCTTAGAAGACGTCACCGGCCGCCATATTAGATGATGTCACTAAAAATTTTCCAAAATTCCAAAATTTCAAAAAATTCTAAAATTTAAAAATTATTAAAATTTATGCCCGCCATCTTGTTTCCGGCATCCATCTCGTTCGCAACACCTAACGTCAATTGTTTTACTTAAATGTAGGCAACCTTCTTGAAGGGGTTTCCTCCGAGTCTTCCGAAATTTTTTCTAATTCGCATTCTTACCTACCCCCACTCATACCTCATAAGATAAAAATGTATTTCTAGTAAAAATAAGTTAAGCAATTTACATTA